>NEWO01000050.1:1979458-2064754 GCA_003013225.1 Phalaenopsis aphrodite
CATGAAATAAGGTTAAGTCATAGGCATAAAAACTCAATTAATACTGGAATATTTTAGAATTTCTAATATACAGGTGTTATTCGAAAGGGGCATAAAATGAATTTTAAATACTTTCGCACTGAATTTCTTAAAAAATTTAAATAGTTATTTAAAAGCACCATAACTTTACCACCATGCTTTAAACAACGAAAAAACAGGACCCATCTTCAAGGTCTTAAAAAAATACATATTCATAAATCATGATAATCAGAGGACTAGAACCAAAAATGAAATGTGAGAAGGATCATGTTGCATAATAAGATAAAAGCTACAAATATGCACAAAAAACATGGTACAAGTTGTGTATGGTCTAGAAAGTAGTGTTGGTGAAAAACAACAAGACAAACCAAGTGAGAAAGTTCAGGTCAAGTCAGACACAAAATTTTAATGAAAAACAAACAAAAGAAAGCAAAAGAGGACAAGGTAAATATGCAGTACAGAGAAATCTGCAGAGGATTTAAATGGAGATTTATAAGGAGGAATGTCTTCTGTTAAAAACAACTTTTCTGTCATGTGATAATATGTAGAGAGTCGTCGCCAGCACCTCACATTGTGTCGTCCTCGATGACCCATGAAAACCATGAAATCCACTAAGTTCTGCTAAAAGATCTGTAAATATCTCCTGCTTCATACGGAACATGTTGTTGAATCGGGTTGGATGTTTAACAAACATTTTCCCTACTCATTTGTCACCAAAATAAGACGATATGAAGCACGAAGAACGATCAATGTATGTGTTGTAGTACTCAATGATCAAGGAGATTGTTGCATTTCTCTGTCTCCTTCTTTCTTGTTTTGAATCCATGATTGTGTGTATTGTACTAGTGTTTATAAAAAATAAATGGAATTAATAAATCACGAATAAAACATGACCTAAGCATTTATAAAAGATGAAAATGACAGCTTAAGAATATTAAATAAGCATATCATTAGAAAATAGAATAACGAAAGTAAAAGTGTACCAAGTAAATATGAAATAAAACAAACTCTCACTCAATAGCAAATAAGAAAAAAGTTTCCTCAATTTTCCCTACAAGCATAAAAATGACGTAGATATGCCACTCATTTTTCTTTAACAATCATTGCGATGAAATCTATGTGGGGCGAATCTTAAAGAAGTCCTACAATAAAAAAATATAGAACAAAATCCTTTGAAATTTCATCATCTTCATCAAGAAGTTTCACAACCTGCTTAATGGAATTTGTCTGAACTGTGCATCTGGCATCATGGAAGTACCCACCAGATGTGATATATGGTTTCTTATATAAGCAGCTCCACCATTTTTTCTACCCTCTACACGATGACGCTTAGAAAAGTTTGTGGTATGGATTTATGGTATTTCCAGGTTGTCGAGATCGGGTGAATCACATGCTAGGTTGACGACGACATTCTCAGGAACACCACAAAACCTTGTCTCACTTGGAGCACATGCACATTTGTCTGTTACAACGACACCCTCAAACATATGGTCCAACTTCTCCTCTAACTCGGGTTCAATGCCACAAAATTTGTAGTTTTTCGCTACGGGCAACACCTGCAAAATCATATTAAACACTTCAATTAGTACAAAAAAATAAAATGAATAAAATTAGACGAAATGAGGAATTACTCACTACAAGTCCTTTAACCCACCACTCCTTCGAAACATCAATGGTTCGTTTCACTGGATCCCAACCCAAGCCCGTTGATCATTGTTTCAGTTCCTTCCAAATTTTTCAATCCTTCTTGAGTTGATTCCACTTATTCTTCATTTGCATCCCATCATACACCATGCCCGTACTTTTCTTGAAATTTGTGATAATATGTTGCCACCATTCCTTATTAAAATATGTTGTATGTCTATTTCTCAGTTCAATCTCCTTAAGACAGAGCTCACAAAATAATAATTTTGTTTCTTTTTTTATATTGTCGGTGTTCCCGTATCTTTGGATTTATTAACCATTGTATTGCTAAAACAAAACAAATTATTGTAACATAACAATAAAACATGTGTAAAAAATTATCTACCATGTAGATTGTGGCATGCAAACTATAATTAAGAAAAAAATGTGTCGTTAGCTTAATTAACCACCATTTCGCTAAGGTTTAAAGTCTTAACCAGTTAAGAAGCATCTTCAAATATTAAGGGGGAAGGCTTGTACATCATGAAACATTGAGAACCACTTTAAACCTTTATTTAAGTACATACATTTTATTACCTCATAAAGGGTCCCAAAACTTTCCAGGATTTCAAATTTCACTGAAATTCAATCAAGTATGTGACTATCTTTCTGTTCCACAAAATTAGATGAAACTTGAAACATGGTAAAACCACAATAGTTTGCAATGCAATAGATCCTTGATGTTCTCACACTTTGACTGCCTAAGCCCATAAAATGTAGAAGTTTATTCAAATTGCTTATAATTCATGTTGTGCTTGAGCCTTATGCACGAAAGAAAACCAAGCTCAAGTATTTTCTTTGGATAAACCACAGAGTCATTTTTTTCTATTGAGATCAATAACTAAACTCTAGTTTGTAATATGCCACAAACCCTTATGTGTTTGCTTATTCCAAAGGTAAACTAGCAGACAACTACTCAAAGTATGTGATGGATTAAGCTTGCATGATCAACAAAAATCAAAAATACTTTACTGCACTTAAATCGAGCAACATACAAGAAGAAAATCACGACATGTTCACACAAACACTCAACTTCACATTTTTATCAGGTGGCAGCTTTCAATTAAACAATATTAAATGGTTCATGATAAATGTTTGAGACCATTGAATATTAAAGGATGTATACTTTTTGAATAATATACTCATTATCCTATATGAAAATCAAACACCAGTGAAGCAAAATAAATGATGTTGAGAAAAATTATAATTCAGCAATTTACTTTAAAAACTAAGTAATTTTATTGTAAAAGGCTAAATTATATTAAACTGCAATGTTGATTTTGAAATAAGAAGCTAAACATTACATATTCAACTATAGAGGATTGTAATATTGGCGCCCCTCTGCAACATACTAAAAGATTAGATGCAATGAGCCGAGAAATGAAAATTTGAAGCTTTATTTGAAGGATTTTTAACAACCACCTAAAATCCCATAAGCATGATTTAAATACTTGTTTCTAGTTCCATGTAAATGGTTAATGTGAAATTATTATCTTCTTTCCTTCCACATGACAAGGAAGCCGGGGAAATAATTTCGGATGCATTTCATGTTAATCTTTTTCTTCTCTAATTGTTTAGAAGGCCCTCATAACTATCTTTCACTAACACAAAGTTCTCTTATTTTCTATATTTTTTTCTATAAAAGGTAATTTTCTTTTAAACATAGTTAGCTATTAATATTAATATTTAGATGGTTCATTGGTATTGCAATGGAGGGCTGGAAAGAGATATAACTTGTATCCCCTTCTATATCCTTAAAAAGAGAATAATGTGTTACCATGTTGAAGTAGGGGGTAGACGTTGGAAAAATTCTGCCTTATTTTGGGTTTTATATCCATATATTGAAAAGATATGCGTGCAATTAATAATGTATTAAAGAGAAAAAACTGTCTTGTGTTGGTGCCTTTTGGTTTAATTTATTCTCCTTTTTTTATTTGCGCATGTATTGTCCTAAGCCTTATTTATTTGCTCACAAAGCTCTGTTTCTTTGCCTATTACCATGATAAAAGGGTAGATTTCTTTTTTTTTTTCAAATGCCTTCAAATCTCTTATTCTCTCTAGTTATTTCCTCTCATCCTTTATCTTCATGATTTGATTCAAAACATATAAAATTAGTTTCATGTCTGAATAAACCTAGTACACTTAATTGGTTATTGATAAATATTCACTTATTGCAATGTTTTCTTATGACAATTATGAGCAATTGTGATTGATTTTAAAATGCTTGTTTTAAAGGAATAACATGCTACTGTTTTTGTTCTATTTCTTCGCAGCTTAAGTTACAGGTTATTTCCTTATAGGTTATGTGAAGATGTGATACTAAATTTACTAATATTTCAGTTTACTCTTTTATGCAGGCAACATATTTAATGGACGAGATGAGGGATCAGTGTGATACAGAGATTGACAGTATTTTCTGGAAGAAGAAACCAGTAAATGACCTTCCCATTATTTTACTAAGATTGCAGCATATATATGAAATGTACCAAATCACATACCTAAAATTTCTGATGATGCATACAAAAAAGTAAAATTTGCATAATCTAAAATAAGCAAAACGATTTGAAACAAAACCATCAACCTTGCATATCAAACACAAAAAAAAAAAGAGGATGGGGATTCACCTTCAAGACCTCTGGTATGAGGCAAGTAGGAATAGGATATTGATCGATAAAACAACCACTATCGCTGACCAAAATGTTCTAGAAAGGATTTATGAAAACAGAAGAACGAACGAGCCGAACTTCCAGAGAAGAGGAATGAATAGGTGAGAAGAAGAATGAATGAATGCCAAAGAGATACCAATGAACAAACAGGAGAGAAGGAGGGAGGAAGGAGCAGAGCTTGCTTTCACGTAACAACCCGAACGAACTGGGAGTTTACCGAATTTAAAGAAGCTGAAGAACGTGAAGGCGGGGACGAGCGCAACGGTAGCTTCCTCAATGGTTCTATGGTAGAAGCGGAGTGGAGCTGAAAGAGTAAAAAGATGGCATTTTCGAAGGTCCTTACGCCGCGATCATCTCGTAGCCATACCAGCAACAAGCTCTAACCGGGACACCTTCGATCGAAGGGGCAATAGTTAAAAACAGAATCGCGAAACGCAGGCCGCGGGGTCGATCCTGCAACCCGCTTTTTGCGAAAGCATCCCATGCGGTGGCCACGAAGCTCTCTAGTCGCGCCCCCAAACTGTGCATTTCGTCTGTGGCATGCCGTGAAGCTCTCCAACCATGCCCCCAAACAGACCCTCAATATAAATTGTTACTATTTGCTTTAACCTGATTTGGTTTATTTTAATGCATTATCTTGCGGGAAAGATTGACAAACTTTCAATTTCTCTGGAGATTCTCGAATCAATTAAAGTTTTTGTTTTTTGAAGGGGTAGAATGATCATTTTTTTAGAAATAACTGTCTCATAGTTGATTTCACATAGCTGCCCCACAGTTGTTTTCACACAGCTACCCCAGACAAACAACCAGTTTCCCCAAAACAGCTAAGAAGCTAAAAAACTGCAACTGAGTCAAATAGAAACAAAATGAATCTAAGAGCCCAACGAGCACTCTTTTTCTCCTATACGGTGCAAGTTTTGTTGTTCTCCATCTTTTTTTATTGAGTGTGATTTATTAGACAAATTTGAATTGAACAAGATTTGAATCCTATGCAATGTTGTAGCCTAACACAGCCTAAATATTGTGAAAAGAAAATACCGCCGGGTCTGTCAGTGGTGACTTATTACATATCCCGGTGCACTACAATCATTATCAAAGTTCTTGTAATTTTCAGAAACAATCGGAGCTACCAAGCTAATTTTACTTTGTCTGCAACTAAAAAACCGCAGCACATGCTGTTTGAATTTTTTATTCTCGCTCTCTCTTTTCAGTTGTTAGCTGCTCCGCTCGTTGAGAGTTATGGCGGTCGAAGAAGAATATCCAAATCCGAAACCCTCCTCCATCTCCCTCCCTATGGAAGAAGACGCCCCATCGGCTCTGCTTTCTTCCTATCTCGGTCTCAGCTTTTCTGTTTTCCTTGCTTTACTTCCCCGCTCCTCGCTCTCACATGTTTTGTCCCTTCAGTCTCGCAACCGAATCCTCTCCCTCAAGCTCTTCCATGCCGAGGAGCAGCTCCGCCAGATTCGGTCCCGTCGGAAGGAGGACTCCAAAGCCAACGCCCGCGTTGCGGAGATCTTCGCTAGCAACCGTCAAGCATGGCAGCTGGAGGAGAAGCGCCTCCTCCAGCAGATCGAAGCCGCAGCTGACGAGATCGCCACACTCCGCTCGCAACTCAGTGAGAAGGAACGCTCGGAGGCCGAGCTTCGGTGCTCCGTCGACAAGCTTCAGCGGGACTTGGCTGAGCGGGACGAGATGATTGATTTCATGTCAAGGAGGGCGGAGCCGGCAGAAGGAGAGGAGGATGGGATGAGGAAGAAAGAAGTGGAGAAGGTTTTGGGCGACGATGAGGAGGATGAGGGCGGTTGTGGCGATGCCTATTCGTGGATGGGGAGGATTAGGACTCCGAAGGGGATGGATCCGGTATTTGACGCATGTTTTGTTGAGCGGAGCGACGACATCGACAAAATGGCGATGTTGTACTGCCGGGAAAATGGGTTTGGACAAGATTCATTGCCGCCTTCAGAAATTTCAAAGCGGTGGATGGAGAGCCCGAAGGGAGCATGGCAGGTTAGGATATTTGGAGGTTTTCCCTCATACTGAATTTTCTGAAATCGATTTTTGGAGGTTTTCCGTTTTACTGGTTTCTGAAATCGTTCGCTTATTATGTATATCTCGTGCATTGTGTCGATATTAGGACAACTTACTTGCTTTCTTTTAAATCTTATGTTCCGTGGATTCCGTTTTTCATGAGTAGAGTCCAATTTAATGCAGAGTATCCGTGACTACTGAAACTGTAATTTATTATCTCTTCCTATATTTCTTTTTTTTTTATCTTCCCCTTATTTTAAATGTTGGACATTTTGCCTCCGCCTGCCGAAATCGATCGTTTATCATGTATATCTTATGCCGTGTAGCCGTAATTTTTAATTTCTCAATCTTATCTTTTCGTTTTTTATGAGTAGTTAGATTTTATGTAGAGCAAACGTGATTACTGACGATTTTATTAAACTTCAGGTTGCATTTATGAACCCCATCCTCTCTTACTATTTATGGTTTCCCCTCACCACAAAATAATTTTTTTATAAAAAAAGGTGAAAAGAAAGACAATTGAAAAACATCAAATGCTGGTGGATTTTTCATGCTTATTTCCGGCTAGGCAGATGCAGCTCTCAAGGAATCTGTACACTATTCTAAAATTTTTCTTATAGTTGCGATAACCGATCTAGCTCTGTAAGGAAATTTTGGCATCCTTCTTAAGCTTTGGTGGAGAAGCTGGTCTATTTCTTTCAGAAAGCAAACAATGCTTCCGTTGAGGACTTCCGATTTCCTAGGCTGTTCCGAGAAGCAAAATTTCACGAATTTACACATTTTTAGTGAGAAATAGATGAAAACTTAATAGAACCTCACTCTTAAGTGGCATGCTGCACCTTAAACTGTTTGTGGCAAAAATTGGGAAAGGGTGAGTGGGATGCCATCCTTAAGTAATAAGTGATGTATCATAGTTTAAACTGATTATAATGAAAGGCAAGCGATGATTGATTAAATCTAAATCTTGAATTAAATTCACTGCGTGAAACTTCGGGACTTTCAGTAGGAAGATAAAAAGAATTGATGGACATGATGATTAAATGAAAAAGTAAATATTGATAGTTTGCAAGATTTTGGGAATGAAATACTATGAAGTTATTGGGGAAGATTATAACTTATTATATGTTTGAAATCATATTATTAAGATGATAGGATTTCAGTTGGGATTTTAGTGGATAGGGATTTGAAAGATAAAATTATTAAGTTGAATAATGTTAATGATAAATTGATTATTATTAAGATAATTGTTGTTGAGGATATTTAAATGTGATAAGTGATTATGCTTCTCAATTTGTATCAAAAGATAGTTTAAAATATCAATTTTAAGTAGAGATGAATGATTATTCTTCTAGCAAAACTTATAATATGACTTTCTTATGCTATACAGGATATTTGTCTTCGGAAAATTTAAAATTAATTATAGCAGTTTTCTCTACTCTAATAACTTTTCTTTTAGTAAATTTGTAATGTAACTTCTCAATGAAAGTTGGAGAAGATATTTTGTCTCTAGAAAAAAAATGTAATGATTTATTAGTTATGTTCTATCTTTATCACTCTTTTTTCTAGCAAAATTTGTAATCTAACTTTCTTACAAAATAAGACTAGATTTTTTTTTTTTGTCTATAAAGAAATTGAAATATATTGGTTTTTGTAGACTTGATAGATAAAACAATTCTATTAAACGAGATATCTCGTGACTAAAAGTAGTGTAATAATGATTATGAAGGATGAATATTTATTAGATGTAATTTAAGTGGGAGTATAGATATTTAGTAGAATGGGTTATGAGCTGATTCATGGATGTTATGGAATAGGAGAGAAACGTAATGATAAAAGCTATACTTGATTTTATGGCTGTTTATGATAGTGTGAATATGAAAACTTTCTTTAAAAAAATGAGAACACGTAATTACTTACAAAAGTGGAGTCAAAAAATGAAAATGATTTTTTCACCAGAAGAAATGAATAAAATTTAACACAGATTAAAAGATTCTGGGAAAGTGATTGATCACATATCATATGGTAGAAATTATCAATGTATATTTTAAAAGTATGTATAAATTGTTACATTAAATTATTGCTTTCGAATAAGGTGGTGGAATCTAAAATTTCAGGAATTATTAAGCTTTCATGATAGATTGTTAAGGGAATTTGATTGAAATTTTTTGATTGATCTTAACCTAATATGGTATATAAGATGGCTTTTTTTTTAAGATACTTGTAGGAGTTCTATGGGAGTTTGCAAAGGGAGTTTGCAAATTTGTCATTTATTGATAATGATATTTGTTGGAATGAGAAGGTATAAAAAAGTTATTAAAAAATAAATATATTTTTAAAGGAGAAAATAATTTGAATACTATCAATACTTATAATTATTGTAACAAAACTAGAAGTTTTGCATAAGCTGTAATGAGCAAAGAGATAATTATAGCTTCTGATGACTTAGATGATAGACTATGTGCTAAGAAAGGATAAAATGAGAGATATAAAATAATCAATGCAAGAGAGAAGAAATCTAGAGACTTTGATTAAGTTAGATGCATTAGAAGTGAGATAAATTATATTTTGAATAAAAATCATCAAGGAAAGTTGAAAATACTATTTTAAGAAATTATTAAAGGAAAGTTTTAAGGAAGAAATTATTTTGGAAGAGCATAATGAGCAATATAATGAAGTAATATTATTGATTGATAAAAAATTGAAGATAGCTTTAAAGATTATTTATAAAGGTAAGATTTTAGTTCTAAATGCGATATTTATTAAGATTAAGAGGGTTATAGGGGATACTATTGTGGTTTAGTTATTAAATCTTTGGAGGATGTCATTGATTATAGAAGTGGTATTATAATATTAATGTTAAAAAATAAAGAAAATTCTTAATGCTATGCTAGCTATAGAAGAATCAAGCTTATTAGCCATACAATTAATTTTTTATGGAGGGTTCTAGAATGTATGTTAAATTATTACATCAGTTTTGAAGAATCAAATTTGTTTTATGCCAAGAAGATCAATGTGATTGTTGTATTAAGAGATACAATTAAAAAGCATAAAAAAGAAGAGAAGAATCAAATGGAAGTTTTGTCTGTTACTTTCTCCCTCGAGAGCAAATTAGCTCACTAATTCCTACACACTCGCCCACTCCTTCTGCTCTTGGTTGCGTACGAAGCCTGTGGTTTACACCCCCTCCGTCGCAGGTGTCACACAAAACCACAGGCTATGTCGAACTTGCTCCACGCCACTGCCTCGATCCCGCTCTTCCTTCCCTTCCCAGTTGTCTCCCTTGATCTCGTCATTGCCTGTTCAGCTAGATCTAATCGCGAGTATCACGACACATTTCTGTTGTTGCCTTACCATATAGCTCTAATCGTGATTGCATCGCGAGAGTCACGCCGCATTCTCGTTGTTGTCTTCTCAATTAGCTCTAATCGGGATTGCTTCGGTAGGACAAAGCATAAGGAAGAGAAGACGGGAGTTTCGGGTCTTTGTACGCTTGAATCGAGCAGCCGATGGTGGATCGGGCGTAATCTTTAGCGTCTTTGGAAGTTGCGATCTTCAGCATCTTTGGAAGATGCGATCTTCCTCGTCATATGTGAGCTTCGACTTTTTATACACAATTCTAGCTGACGGCTCTCTTGGTAGCTCTAATACCAAATAAAAATAGTTGTTTTAGAAAAATCACATCTATTCATTAAAGACTTGGGCTTATATAGGAGAAAATTTTGCGTACGTCGTTCGTACTCTAGCTACATACGGACGACGGTTGCTATACACCGGTGAGGTGTTTTTTCGCCGCTTTATCGCGTCTGTTGTTCGTACATATTTCATGTACGGATGACTTACACAAAACTTTTTCCTTATATAGAGCCTTACATTTTTCTTTACAAATAAATCCGTAAACTTTTTCTATATTTTCTATTTACAAAGAGGACGCTAAATTATATACAGTTCTCAACAAGAAAAAATGTGATTTGAGTACTACGAGATTTGGTTTTTTTATGAAGGCACAAGAGATGTGTTTAATTTGTGTTGATATTTTTTTAATACATGTATGACAAAGCACCAACTATTATCAATATGTTTTATATACTTATGGAATGATCAGTGTTTTCAAATACATCAAACTTACATGATGATTCTTATATCTTTTTGCATTTGCTATGATGATGCTTATAAAAAATATTGAAAATGAGGCTTTTGATGCGTCTTTTTATTTGGCATAAATGATGTGGTTCTAATTATTGAGGCAATTATTGAAAAAAAAAATAGTACATTGATTAAAAGACAATGTTCTGCAGTAGGTGTGATATTAATATCAATTAGAATTATTAGAAGATAAAATAAAACCTAGGAATTAGGTTAAGGTACTTTAAATCTATTATATAGAATAATGGAGATATAAATGAGGATAGAAACGTATAACTTCTAGAGTTATGGTTAGATTGTTAAAAAAGAAAAGTGCCTCAAATTTTTATTTGACAAGAAGATATTTTATGAAATTGTAATCAGGCTGATGATTTTGTATAGATTCTAATGTGGACACCATAGATGTCATTGATATTTAAGTTGAGCATAACATCAATGAGAATCTCAAACTATATATGTGCCAAAATTAGGAAAAGTAAATCATTCAATGATATATTAGAGAGGTGATTTGGAGTGATTCTATTGAATTTAAGGTAATGTAAAACCGATATAGGTTGTTTCAGCATGTACAATGAATGTTAAACTATTCAACCAATATGAAGGTAGATAAAATTACTATTGGATGATTAGGAGGGGAAAGGGTAGATCTAAGGTGATGTTGATTGAAGTTATTCAAATGATTTTCCAAGATTATGATTGACTTCTCAAACAACACCTGACAAACATAAATTTAAAAAAAAAAAATTCATAACATCGACACAATTAATTGGGATAAGACGTTATGATTGGATGATTTTAGTTGAAGTAGGCATTGTAACCTGATTAGTCTTTTTGTATTCAGGATAAGCCTTAATGTATTCAGGATAAGCCTTAAAGGTCAAGACTAATTGAATTTAATTTTGTGAGGAAAGATTCATGTACAACAAATTGTAAGTTGAACATATAAACACAAGTATATGAAATAGTTTCCAAAATCAATAGAGCCTTCAATGAAAAATAATGATAAAGAAATGAAAGAAATAATTACGTAGCAATGAATACCTAAAACCTAATAGAAGTTTAAATAAAGAATTACAAATTAAACTGTTGTCGTGTCATGAAATAGAAAATAATCGATCGACAAAGCGAAAAATAGAACGAGAAAAAATTCACACAAAAAAAGAACACACAGATTTACGTGGTTCGACAAATTGCCTACGTCCACAGAGTTGTAGAGGGTTTTACTACTTGAGGAATTTACACAAGTCTATCATCTCGACTTACAAAAAGAATATCTCCCTTCGTTGCTCTCTTTTCTTATCTCTTTGTTTTTCTCTCTCTACACCAAGATATACCGAAGAAAATAAACTTACAAGAGAAATAAACTCAATTTCTTTTCAGCCACAAACCACCAAGAAGAAGTCAAGGGAGAATAATCTTCTTCTTTCTTCTTCCTTCATCGCAAGGAACTACTTCTTGCACTTCTCTTTCTCTGTCCCGAGGAAATCCGAAGAAGAACACCAAAATCGTGACTTTTGAAAACTTAAGGAGAGCTCTTATGTTCGTAACTTAAAGGAGACGGAAGGCGGTGTCGTTTCGCGATCTTGGAGACGGGAGCAGCGATTATCACGAAACAGTGAAGGATCACAACTTTTCGCGATCGAAGCTGGAGGCGGGAGTGGGAGATGTTTGCGGGAGGCTGGATCGCGCGTTTTGCGATCGGGGAAGCGAAAGGCGGGAGCGGGAAGCATAGACAAAAAATCTTATTGGGCTCCAGCGTTAACAATCTCTCACTTGGAGATCGATATACATACAACAACATCTCCTTTCTCAAACTAATATCCTCCACCAGCGGTGTCGTCTTTTTAATCTTTCACCTCTGCAACTCAAAGTCTCTGCCTTCACTCCAGAAGACCAAATGAAGTTGTGCACAACTTCAGTTTCTCAAGAGTAATACCCTTAGTCAACATATCAGCAGTGTCAACATAGATTTGCACCTCCAAGCTATTTCCTAGATTACTCTTATTTGTGCTTACAACTCCTACTACATCGACAATATTCTGTCTCTGCTGAAAGCCTTTTTTAACAAGTCTAGCCTTGTAACTCTTACTGTCATCAAGCTCAATCTTCACTTGGTACATCCACTTGTTGTGTAATGTCTTCTTCCCCGGTGGAAGTTCTGTCACTTACCACTGCCTAAAACTCCCACCACACAAGAAATATCCAGAACCCACCGAAACCATACCACAACAAGGCGAAACAAGAAAATCTTACTATAACCAAACGCATCACTCACATCATAAACAAAACTCTGAACTAACAGCAACAACCCACCTGGAACTTCTGCCAACACCAAATTGCCCCAATCACACCCCACAAGAATTCAGAATAACGCAGTGCGTCTCTACCAGCTCACTGTAGAAAAAAAACAAATAGGCAGAACGTTGAGCAGAACTTCAATCAGAAACAAAACTATGAAAGGGCAGCAACAACCAACACCATACGAAATAAACAATCAGGGACGAACTCGAACACGACATCTGCGCAAAAACTCTCCAGAACAACACAGAAGACAAAAGCAAATCCCGAAGAGCACAACATTGCAACAAAGACAAAACCGCAGAACTGGAAAAGACCATGATCATGACCTCCCAACATTTGAACAACGATACCAACAACACAATCACAAATAAACAATCAGCAAAAAAAACGAAAACAAAAGACAACCAAAACATGACAGGAGCAAAATCACACACAAAACCAAAAACAAAAAAACATCACACTACAGTTAAGATGAACAACAAAAACTCCGAATGAGCAAGCTCATCCCTTCCAAAATAAGCGACAAAGACAGAAACAAGACCAGCAAACGTAGACCACCAGCAAAAGCAAAGTCAAAAAACCAAAACGCAGTCACGAAAAAACTGAAAAAAAGCACAAACCAAACAAAACAAAAACATTCCGAAAACGTCAACCACAATACCTTATTCATCAAGTAGATCTTGTTATTCGCTGATGGTTTTTCATACATACCTGATAAGGCTACCATGAGATTTGCAAATGTCATTTCCTTGAAGACGTTGTGTGCAACGAACCTCGATAGGTTCAATCGAATAACCCCCAGAACTTATTGATCCAACAAATTTTATTCAACCTCATCCATCATTTCAGGTATTTTTCCCAATAACAAAAGATAAAATTTCTTCCCATAAAGGTAATCCTCTATCTACATTCTCCAATAACTAAAATATGTGTCATCAAACTTCTCGATCCCTAAAACCTTCACTTCATCTACAACCATCATTCTTCCTCAGATCCGAACAAAGCTCTGATATCAGTTGTTGTGGTATCTTGAAATAGAAAACAATATATCGACGAAGCGAAAAATAAAACGAGTAAATTTTCACACTAGAAAAGAACAAACAAATTTACGTGGTTCGACAAATTTCCTACGTCCACGGAGTTGCAGAGGATTTTACTACTTGAAGAATTTACTTCAGTTGATCAGCTCGACTTACAAGAGGAATCTCTCACTTTATTGCTTTCTCTTTTTCTCTCTGTTATTCTCTCTACACCGAGATATATACCGAAGAAACTCTACACCGAGATACACTGAAGAAGATAAACTTACAAAAGAAATAAACACAATTTCTCTTCAGCCACAAGCCACCAAGAAGAAGCCAAGGGAGAACAATTTTTTTCTTCTTCTTCTTTTTTTCTTCCTTCACCCTAAGGAACTACTTCTTGCATTTCTCTTCCTCTGTCGCGAGGAAACCCGAAGAAGAACACCAAAATCGTTACTTCTGAAAACTTAAGGAGAGCTCTTTTCTTCGCAACTTAAAGGAGATGGAATGCGGCGTTGTTTCGCGATCCTGGAGGCGGGAGCAGCGGTTATCGCGAAACAGTGAAGGATTGCGACTTTTCGCGATTGAAGCGGGAGGCGGGAGCTGTTCGCGGGAGGCTAGATCGCGACGTTTCCCAATCGGGGGAGCGAAAGGCGGGAGCGGGAAGCATAGGTGAAAAATCCTTTCGAGCTCCAACGCTAACATAAACTAACTCTTAATTTGATAAAATAACTATTATTGAAATCTCTGCTCCTACTATGAATATCCACTAATATGAAAAAGCTACTTTTCACTCTATTGTCATCTTTTTTCCTTACCTGAAGGTTCTTACAGAGAGGTGGTGGTCATCTATCTATGAGAAGACATGTATAAGATGCTCAAATAGGGGATGAACAGTGCCTATCAATGGTGGGAGACACTATAGGCATCGTCAATTGCGTCAATGGAGAGCATTGATAGAGACACCAATAAAAATTGAGAAGAGATTGTAGCGGTGAGCATATGTGTGAAGCAAAAGAGAGAAACTATTCCAGTGGTTGACAATGGAGATTAGTAATAAGCAAAATCTGGTAAAGTGCGGCCACAAGAGGAAAGGGACATGGTTGTAGTAGAGTGCACATCAATTGTAAGTGCAAATGATGTGGAGTGCAAAGGCTAGTAACATATGTCAGTCATTGTGAAGGGGGCCGATGACGTATTAAAGTTGACGAGATTTCATCAAGTAAAAAGAAACCATGGAATGGGAGCTCCACTCGACATTAATGATTACGATGAGGTGAAAGAGGCAAAGATTTAGGATCCTTCTCTTTGATGAGGTGCTTGGTGTCATGCATCTTAGCAAAGAGATTGGCATTTGAATGGAGGTGTGGAGCTCGGAGGTCAAAATAAGAACATGTTGACAACAAAGTGGCACTTGGTCACAAGCACAATGACATGGAAGAGGAGGGAGATCATATTGTTAAGAATAATTCATGGTTGCTAAAACTTGCCTGGTTGATATTATTTCTTGCTATAGAATTTGTTTCCATTGCTTCGTAACTGCTCGCAAATACTTGTGGCTTCCTAATTAAAGAAAGATCATTATATGCTTTTTTTTCTCCTTGCCTCCCCAACTCGCCTATCTTTCTCAATTTATCTTCCGTACATAGTTGTAATTGTCTGTTAAACTTGCCTCTTTAACTTGCTAATCATAACTTTTGTATGAATGCAATCTCTGTAGGATATCCATTTTGATTCTCATGATTCAACGTACGTTACGAAGCATTTTGTATCAAGGTATCTGACTAAATAACCGAAGAAATGGTCTGGATGCTCGCAGCTTTGCAGGATAATAATCTCTCTTAATTAATTGTCTCATTTTCAGGAGGGAGTATCCATGGAAAGTAAGCAGCGATGCTGCAGGTGTTTCTTCCAAGCTGAAATTACTGGAGCAAGGCTTGAGTAATCTAGAGAATGTTGAAGAAGGGGAACTGTCAAAAGTTTCCTTGTTGTTGAGAAAACAAGCAAAGCGTTACCAATCTCTAGCTGGGAAGATTGATGATTTGTGCAGGAAAATGGTAATACTCGATCATCACACCAAATCACTAATAAATATATATATATATTAATTTTGGCATATTTATTCAAAATAGTTGGCCCCTACATTTACTTATAATTCTTAAAGCGAATCAGTTCACTGTTTTAATTCTGATCGAGATAAAAAAACTTTTGTTTTGGTTTCATTGACTCAGCAACTAAGTGAGAGCTGTGAGGCAAGTTTGAGCCCAGATTTCTGGACCCAGCGGCAAACCGAGTTCCTTGTTGAAGCATTTATGCTGCAGCACAGAGCCACTGAGACGAGGCAGAAACTAAACTCCCTTCAGACTGAACTGGTCGGCCAGACCAAGGTGGCAAGGAGGAGGTCTCTGGATTCCATTAGGAGCAATTTGAAAGAGATTCAGAGGAATCTTGAGATCTGGTTGGCCAGGATAATGGGTGACCTGGAAGGCATTCTCGCCAGGGATGGTAACTCACGTGTAAGAGATTACTATATTTCTCGATACCCTTTTGTCAGATAACCTTTATGAGTCGATCATTAACAATATTTTGCTGCATAATTTTGCACTTTGTCTTTTGTTTCTATGAGTGATTAATAATATTTTTCAATTACCTTTATGATTCATTGGTGTATATATTTTTTTCATGCATTCTTAATCTTGGACAATTTTTTTTCCATGCATTCTTATAAGAGATTACTATATTTCTTGATATCCTTGTCAGATGAATGGTCTTTCATTTTGAAGGAGATTGCATCATTGATTTTTCTCTTAATGGAAGTAGAAATTTTTATATTTAATCACTTTTCTTAATGAGGAGAATTTTTTTTTCTTAGTAGTTAAGGCTAGCGTGAATGCAATGAATGCTTAGGCCTTGTTTGAAAACAATTTTGTTTTTTATTTTTTATTTTTTATTTTATTTTATTTATACTTACTTTAAATTAAAACATGTTTGATCATTGTAATTATTTTTAAAAATATTAAAAAATAGGTGTTTTGAGAGATTTTAAAATCAAGGTGATTTTTTCTATAGAAAAATAGGGATAATTATATGAACATCACCAAAAATATTGTAATTCACAAAATCTAGTATTTAGGTGATACTTTATGCTTTCACGTTTAAAGCTTTGAGGATTTGATAAAAATGAAAAATACTTGTTGAGCTTTCATCATAAATTTTGATTTTTATTGGGCATTTGAAAAATGAATGGTGTTAAAATTTGTATAAAGTGATGATTCGTGTGCTATGGGATGTAATTGCCTCAAATTAAATTACTTTATTTGTGGGGTAATCGTTGATCGAGAGATCAATCATAGTCACTATTTATGTAGCACCATCACGTCTGGTCGTTTGAAAACTTCTATCAAACAAATTAACATTAAACCTATAAAGTTAAGCTTAAATAACAAATCAGCTTAAATAAATTAACATTAAACCTATAAAGTTCAGCTTAAATAACAACTTCGACAACAACCATCCAACCAATCACAAAATAATTATTATCATTATTATCATAACAAGTCTTACTTGAGGACACAACAACGATAACAACAAACCAGCCTAAGAATAAATATTGGAAAACTTACAAACACAGCACCCAATTCTCACGTATTTTCCCATCTCACATCTCACACCTATACGATCATATTTATGTACATTTGTACTTTGATGCTTTAGAACAATGCATGATTTAAAAAATATAAGTGTTATTTTTGATGTAATATTAAAATTTGAGTGGTATGCGTGTAAATATGTAAGTTTACTTATGAGACATTTAAATACATCAGAATTGTGTGATGGGTATGAAAATGGCCCAATAATATAACCTAATTTGATTACAACTAATTTACCATATCAAATCAGTAACAGCAAATCATTTCTCTGCAAAAACAACGTGTTAGCAGTAGGTACCCATATCAATATCAAACACAGCAGATCCAAAAAAATAAAATAATTCAGCACTCTTAATTCAAGAAAATATATAGATTTCTTAAGGCAGAAACAAAGCCGAATTAATTTAGATGAAAAGAGCAACGGTCATCCATCCATTCCAAAACAAATACGTTCCCTTAAAACAAAGACAACACAGTCAAAAACACAAATAAGCTGAAAACTAACCAAAGCCTCTGGCTATTATTGGCTAACAGTTTCACTTCTTCTCCTCTTTCTCTGCTTCTGCAGCCTTCTTCAGCCTGGCACCAACCTGCCTAGCGTTCATTCTCTCCACCCGAAGCTTCCCATAAGCCTTAAATTCCTTCATCTCCTCAGTAACCTTCACCAACTCAACTGAAGGCTTCCTGTGGACAATAGGTAAGTAGTCACCCTTCACCTGAGTCGCCGTTGCAAGTTCCTCCGGTGCAGAATCCCCAGCCTTAAACTTGCGAGCATGCCGAGGGAAGATAACCAGCTTCGCCTTGTATGTCTTCAGCCTCTGAACATTGGCTTGGAGACCTTCCAGCGAGCGATTCTTACGACGATGATCCACTGCAATGCCAATTGTGGGAGCAAGCTTCTTTGGAATTCCTGCAGCCTAAGAAATATACCAAAAATATTGCACTCATTGTCAACATCTGCCAGCAGATGCCTCGAGAATTTGCAAGATTTACAATTTTGTAAACCAAAGAGAAAATATAATTGGCATGCGTCTAAACAAAATACAAACGGAAGCCCAAATTGGATAAAAGATATAGTAGTTACTATAGTAGCAAGCATATGCATAAATCATAAAGCTACATGAAGACAGTCAAATGAAGGTCTAAGAAGCAAAAAAAATACCAAAATAGTAAAGATGAGCAACTTTGATAAAATTTTGAAAATTACCTTGAGCTCCTCAAGCGTGAAACCTCTACCAGTTCTAGATTTCATATTATATTTAAGAGTTGGGCACTGGACTATTGGTCGAAGGGGGCCAGATGTCGGGCGGGGAAAGATCTTCACTGCCTTCTTTTGTCTAGCTGCATTGCCCAACCAACAGTTTAATCCATAAACAATGAGCGAAGAAAAAAAAAAGAAATATAAGAGGTAAAAATTAATGTAACAAAGCGGGATCCTTACCAATACGTCTTCTTGTCTTACGAGCAGGCTGATTGAACCATGTCCTAACATATCTCTGCCAATGCTTTTTGAAGTGGCCATTAGGCACCACATTATTGTGCTTCACCATGATAACAGCTGTAAAATCAATGATAATAATACATTAAAACAAATGTTTACAAGTACCATCAAGAACGAAGACAATGAGTTAAAAGTTAAACATATCCCATCGAATCAATCATGAACTCCTATCAAAAAAGGCAATGACCTCCCACATTGTTTGACAACTTTAGGGTATACATTATTTCCCTCTACTATCAAATCCTATTTGAAAATTGTGAAGAGAGAACATAATTCACCCAAAATATAACAAACATAACACTTTATAGTAATTGTTCTCAACCCCACTGAAGATATCCTCCAAAAGGCCTCTCTCCAATGATTACATCTCTTCATGCAGTAAAGCCAAAAAAGGCACCTTAGTTACAACCACTCCTTTCACCATAGTTCCAACCCAAATTATAGAAATGATTCTCTTTTAATCGAGGTTCATATTCATGACAGCACCTCATCAGTCATAACAACGTTTACTACTGATCCCAATATTTGAATGGGTGTCACTAAATGTTTAAATTCAATTAAGAATATTTCTAATTTGCATAAAGAACGCTTCATATAAAAACATAATAATTCTGGAAAGTTCACAGCATAGAACCATCAATACTTCCATAATTAATTATATATGATTGATTCTTCCTCGACGGGTGAAAGCAAGCACTTATATTTAAGTCATGGAACTAAAAAAATAAATTCCTCTGCTTATTATAGTTACCTCGAGATCGGCACTTCCGGCAATCCACAAATCCTGATCATCCACAACACTCAAATCAACAAAGAATTCTTGTAGTGTAGCAAATTGTTCAATATATTTACATTCATTTCCCATCTCTGTCTTATCCAATCTTGAGCCAGATAATTTATATATTGAGTGGTGGATTTTATGATTCTAAGGCAAGATGCAATGTACAATCATCCTATTATAACAAAAATATATTCAATGGAGTCATTGATTATAAGTTTCCAAATTTTTCTTGTTTTTTCAATTGCATGCCAAACCAATCTTGCATCTCATTAATTTATAAGTTGAATCATAAATTCAAATATGATGTAATTAATGCACTCCTCCATGTGCCTTAAGAAGATCCCATCAAAGAATACATTTTATACATGAGATGATTGAAAAGCCAACCAAAATTTAGCTAAGATACATTTTATAAATACGTAATTATGTATNGAAGGGGGCCAGATGTCGGGCGGGGAAAGATCTTCACTGCCTTCTTTTGTCTAGCTGCATTACCCAACCAACAGTTTAATCCATAAACAATGAGCAAAAAAAAAAAAGAAAAAAGAAATATAAGAGGTAAAAATTAATGTAACAAAGCGGGATCCTTACCAATACGTCTTCTAGTCTTACGAGCAGGCTGATTGAACCATGTCCTAACATATCTCTGCCAATGCTTTTTGAAGTGGCCATTAGGCACCACATTATTGTGTTTCACCATGATAACAGCTGTAAAATCAACGATAATAATACATTAAAACAAATGTTTACAAGTACCATCAAGTACGAAGGCAATGACTTAAAAGATAAACATATCCCTTCTAATCAATTATGAACTCCTATCAAAAAAGACAATGACCTCCCACGTTGTACTTTGGGGAATACATTATTTCCCTCTACTATCAAATCATATTTGAAAACTTGTGCAGAGAACATCATTCACCAAAAATATAACAAACATAACACTTCATAGTAATTCTCAACCCCTCCGAAGATATCCTCCCAAAGGCTACTCTATAATGATTACATCTCTTCAGGCAGTAAAGCCAAAAAAGACGCCTTAGTTTCAACCACTACTTTCAACACAGTTCCAACCCAAATTATAGAAATGATTTTTTTCTTTCAACTGAGGTTCATAGCCTCATCAGTTATAAAAATGTTTACTACTAATACCAATATTTGAATGGGTGTCACTACAAGTTTAAATTCAATTAAGAATCCTACTAGTTTGCATGAGGAATGCTCCATATAAAAACATAACAATTCTCGAAAGTTCACAGCATAGAACCATCAATACTTCCATATTTAATTATATATGATTGAATGTTCCTCAACGGGCTAATTAGATTACCTGAATAAAAAATCATTAAACAATTGGGAGTGTGAAAACCCTACAGCTTTTTTAGTCAATAAGCATATGCAAACCCTCAACGAAGGGAATGCTGAAAGAGCCAAAACTAATTAGTGATGTAAGGAGGTGCTGTCTTTGTTGAAGAAGGAAGTCACTAGGCTTAAGCTCAAGTACTTAATCATTCTGCTCAACTTCAGGGTGAAAGAAAGTGACGCAAGCCAACGCTATCAATTCCCTTTTATTAGTTTGATATCTTGAAGGAATGGCTTATAAAGTGAAAGGGTTTTACCAACATATCATGATGCTGCCCAAAAACTAACTGGGCCAGAGCCAATTGTTGCATTTTTCCACTTTATTAATGTTGAGAATACAAAACCAAGCTAAATGAAGAAGCTCAAATTTGAAATAACCTTTTTATTGAAGATTTGAACGCAAGCACTTGTATTTAAGTCATGGAACTAAAAAACATATTTCCTCTGCTTATTATAGTTACCTCAAGATCGGTGCTTTCGACAATCCACAAGTCTTGATCATCCATAACACTCAAATCAACAAAGAATTATTGTAGTGTAGCAAATTGTTCAATATATTTACATTCATTTCCCATCTCTCTCTCTGCCTATCTTGAGCTAGAGAATTCAAATATTGAGTGGTGGACTTTATGATTCTAAGGCAGGATGCAATGTAAAAGTCATCCTATTATAACAAAATAAATTCAATGGAGTCATTATTTATAACTTTCCAAAGATTTTCTTTTTTTTAATTGCATGCCAAACCAAAATTACATCTCATTAATTTATAGGTTGAATCATAATAAATTCAAATATGATGTAATTAATGCACTCCTCCATGCGGCTTAAGAAGATCCCATCAAAGAAAAAAAAGTAGTACTTTAAAGAATATTAAGTGTTTGTCGCTTTCTGAATGGATCTGGATAAGAACATCATTTTGGCTCTTTTCCTTTTATTAAGAAAGATGGGTCCTTTTTCGTTTTTTCACCACCACAAGGTTGAACACCTTCCAAGGCTATATAGATCTTCCACCATTGAAGAAGCCAGCACCATCAACCACAAAACTCACTTTATGTTTGCTAAGATAGAGTCTAGCACTAAAATCGCCAAGAAACAAAATCTTTTCTTCTCAAGCTTGCTTAAAAAAAACACATTTTATTTGAGTAACTTTAAAAGTTCACTGCACGCCGATTTTAAAATTTACAAAGAACTTAGACCAGCACCTTGAAAAAAAACACAAAATTGCTATAAAAGAAGGGTAAAAAAAAACTATGCACATGACTGTCTTTGAAAAAAAAAAACTCTCCTCACAAGGGTTGGAGAGTAATCCATTAGAGGGGTTCACATAGGAAGAAAATAAACCGAGGGGAAAATGTTAGGGATAAAGAGCTATTGGGTGGTTAACTATAGTACAATTGGATTGTTAATTCGAATGGATATTTTCATGATTGTCGCATCTTTCATGAGGAAAAACATTTTTTTTTTCTTCGCACAAACATCAAACTATAATTAGTTCATATTAAATTAATTTAATATTGACATTCTTATTGTCTATAACCTTTAATTGCGTTACCTGCATACCAAGATGTTGTGTCTTGATATCTAAGAATGATGAAAAACTTTGTTAGGAGTTTTATTAAAATAAAGATGGGTGGAATGTCTTTAAAAGTATAATCCTTTGGACCTGCTGCCACATTGAGTGTCATGTTGCACATGAGATAATTAAGAAGCCTACCAAAGTTAGCTATGAATCATTTTACACAAAAATAATTATGTATGTATAAAAATGGGTGGTAAGTCGTTATAAGTATAATCATTTGGAACTGCTGCAACATTGCGTGTCATGTTGGACATGAGATGATTGAAAAGCCTACCAAAATTTAGCTAAGATACATTTTATAAATACGTAATTATGTATGACAAGAAATTTGGAGTATGATGAAATCACTTACATTGAAATACGTGGAGAGAATAAAGAATATTCCAAGAAAACGAATGCTTGAAATAGTCATGATGGTAATGATGGTTGTCTTCCAATTTTACCAAGATAAACCGACAGAGAAGATCGAGAGACCTAGATGATATAATTTGCTAAAAAAATGAGATAGTTGACTGAGATGACCAATAGGATCGATCAATTTGCTTGTCACAGGAATTTAGATAGCCGACTAAAGTGATCAAGAGGGATGACTGAGATAGCTTGCAAAGTGAATTTACAGAGCAGACTACCAAATGAGATAGTTTGACAATATCATTGAGATAACCAATTGAAAAGACCACAGACTACTTTACTGGGCAAAATAAAATGGCTCACCAGCAAAGTTATTGCACAATTAGAAGACTTGATGTATACTTCCATAAAGCCTTCTTAAGTATAGGAGATCTTAGAAAGGATATCAAGGCGCTAAACATCATGGATAAAGATCACTTAAGAACAATAGGCTGTTGATAAACATTATAGTATAGAAGGATTAAGATGGCGAAATACATGCTTCAATGTGATTTTGTCCGTTTCTATGAACTCATCCCCTTCTAATTGTGAATTTAGAGCCTAATGAAAGTTATTGTCATCTTCATTGTCCCAATGATAGCACCAAATGTAAGAAGTAAAATTATTCCAAAGAAATAAAAAAAACCCTGGTGAGAGAGTTACTTGCACAGATAATTTCAGAAAGATTGAGAAAGTTCCACATGTGACTAAAGAAGAAGCAAACTTAATCAAATACGAAAAATTCTACTTGATTCCAAATCATTCACTAATACACGAAAGGTATTTTCCATATACATATATGATTTAAGTCTGAAAGAAGCCAAAGCTTCTCTCAATTGACCAATAAGGAATAAATAAGCATGATGATTTGGCAAACACCTAGATGAACCCTCAAAAATATCAGTGTTATGAACTTACCACATTTTGATCAAGCATCACTTAATTTAATTAACTAAGTTTGTAATCGAATAAATCATATTTGTGATGTCAACACTTTCAAGGATAGCTTTATATTCAATACAATATTTATTATTAAACAGTATTATTCTTGCATTTACAGTATACAACGTATTTCAAACACACTATATTTCAATTAAACAGTATTGTTTACACTATACTTCTTTTCAAGCAAACCAAACAACTCCAAAATATATCCAAATACTAATTCTGTATAGTTCAAGCTATTTAAAAATATCCAATGTTTAAAGGAAAATAAAGTAAAATGTGTTTTAACCACCTCCTTGACCTGTCTGTAAAAGACTCGAACATGAGCGAGCCAAGGCTTTACTCGTGTTCGGCTCGTTCGATTTAAAAGCTATTTGAAATAGGGTCGTGTTGTTCGTGTAGAGTATGTTCGTGTTTGATTCGAATTAAGTTAGATTTGTTTGTTTTAGGCTCTTGTTCGGCTCGAAATGAACTTTTATAAATTATAAAAATAATATTTTTAATTATTTATCCGATTAAAACCAGTTCCGCAGTAAAATCACAAAACCCAGAAAGATCTAGAAATGTAACAGCAACACTCAAACTTTGACTCAATAATCTAAGAGGGATCTAGATTAATCCATAAGAATTGTCTGCTGCGTACGTAAATTTCCCAAAAAAAAGATTAACAGCTCTTAGTGGTAATAGCCAATAGATCCAAGAACAAAAAAAGAAAAAAGATCGCAATGATACATAGATCCAGATCTGGGAAGAAAATGGCGGTAAAAACATCACATTTTGAAGAACCCTTGGTTGGTTTGTTGGAAACTTGGAATCCACAGAAAAAAATTGCTGGAAATAAATAAAAAAATAGGAACTAAGTTCCCCAAGAACCTTCTTACTTCACAGTGTGATCGGAGGCTGCACAGCCTCTCTTCACCTAACCGAAGCGATAAAATAACATCTCACCTCTTGCCCGAAGCGCTTGGGATGGAAAGGAAAGATTTTCGCAGAATCAAAGTCGCCTTCGCCCCGTTGCCCGTCCGGCCCCCTCGCCTCGCCCTCGCCCTCTCGTCCTTTCGCCGCCTTCGCCTCGTGGCCGCAATTCGCAATGCGTTCGTTCAGCTGTTTAGGGTTTTGAAAAATCGTATATATAGAATAAAATTTCGGGGTTTTTATATACATGACAACTAAAACTTTACCATTTACATATTTCACCCATAAATATTCAAATTTACATTAATGCCCTTAAAATTTGTTTAATACCTCAAAAAATAACCGCCCGTTTCATTCCCGATAACGGCCCTCATAAAAAATTAACGGGAAGCACTTGTTTGAAATCTCCCTTCCGAAGACGAGCTGGCGTACATCAAATGATACCATATGAAACTACAAGAAATAATTCTATCTCATAATTTTCTCGCTATTTTAGCTGCACCATAAATTATCCCTATTTTTCCTCCATCAATGCTTCCAGCATCGATAACAACAACACCCAATGTTATTCATTGAAGGAGTAAAGCAGTAGCAAGCACTATTATCAAAGCAGTTAAACAATTTGCAGAATCATCATTTGCACTTCATCTCCAACAAACCTATGTTTGGTCACCTTCAGAATCGAGCACCTCTCCTTACGTCATCTTATCCTCTTACAGGTAATCATCCTCAAATCGGGGAGGGTTTTTCCAGTGAGCAGCCAAGCTTTTTCGTAAACTTAGCAGATAAAGAGCAAGTAAACTGCCCCTGCTCTGCTAATGCTAATACCTCAGCTGCTTATGCTAGCGGTACAGATGCTTTCAATTGGAAATGAGATTTGCATTGAGCGGAGGGAAAATGCTACGGTGGAGAAGAGTCCGGCGGCGGAGCGGAGGTGAGTTTGGGGTTGAAATTGAGTCGAGGCTAGTATATCATCGTTCGCACTTGCCTTGGTGAAATTATAAATTGTTCATATTCGATTTGAGCTTGTGTTGAGTTTTCATATATCGTTCAAGTTTAACTTGTTTATATTTTTTAATATTTGAACTTGATTTGTTTACGACAAGTGAACGAATATTTTAAAAAACTAATAAATAAACTAAATATTCAAATGATCATCTAGATTTTTCATATAAAAAATTTAATAAATAATTTAAGCTAAATCCTACCAATCAACAAAAACTAACAATTATGGCCCTAAAAAATCTTAATTCTCTTTTCCCCTTCATTTTGGCTTAAATTATGGATAGTGTTTAAATAGCAAAAATGACAATTTTAAACCATACAATATCTTAAATTTCATTTCTCCTCTTTTTTGTCTTTAATCTCGGATATAGTAAATGAAATTTGAAAAAGGATTTATATAATTTAAAGAATTTGAAGTGCGTGAAGTGGGGTGCGATGAACGATGAGAAATATGTGAGTTAATCAGGTAAGACATAGAAACAGAGTGGAAATGAGAGATATAACAGAGACTAGAATTTCAAAGATCCTTACATGCCACAATCTAGTTGTTGTTTTCGTTGCTTGCACGCTGTAGCGACTTAGGGTTTCATATGTTTCAAGCGAAATCAGAAGAGGCCAAACTGCTGGAGGCCAGAGAAAAAGTGAGGTTTGTGCGGGCCTAAAGTTAATTTTAATGGGTATTTCATACATAAACACGTGTCTTATGTAATTTCACATATAACAACTAAAATTTAATAAAATAAATATATAATTGATAATTTATCTAAAAATATTATCAATATAATAACATATTACTATTAAATATAAAATTAAATAAATTCTAATTCATTAAATATAATTAAAATAATATATCATATATAATACGAGATATCATCGAGCTTAATATCAAGCATTTAACAAGTTACTTGTTAAACAAAAAACAAATTTGTCTATCAACATAAATGAACAAATTTGACTATACATATATTTAGTGAATTTAAACTTCAAGCTTTTACAATTTTTTCAAGCTTGTTTATTTACTTATTCGAACGAACATGATCGAGTCTTAATCGAGCAGAATATGAGTTGTTCATCGAGTGTTTTGGTTCATTTACATCATAGGGGAGTGGAGGTCAATGAGAAGATGTTGATTTCGACTAGGAAGTTGTTATTGCAAACAGGGGCTTCCATGGGTTCTTTCAGCAAAAGAGATGACGGGACGAAAACGGGAAGGAAAGAGAGGCTATTTTTTGGGTACAAGAAAATTAAGGTGGTATTTGCGTAAATATGAAGATGTGTGTGAGATGTAAATAGAAAAGTTTTGTGTGCCCTGTACTAAAAATCCCTAAAATTTAAGATTCTTGAATGTTGATGAGATCCAATGGCTGAAATTAATTTCAGATATTTAAGAATAAAAAAATCAATTTAAATTATTTAATATATTTTCTAATATTATAATTTTCTATTTATTATATCATTAAATTTTAATATAAAGATATTACAATTGCATTATTTTAAATTATTTATTTAATTTGAGTCAAAATGAGCCAAACACGAACAAGCAAAGGGTTGTTCGTGTTCGGCTCGAATATAAATCGAGTTAGAAAAATTTGTTCGTGTTCAACTCGTTTATAAGTCGAGCTAAGAAAACTTGTTCATGTTTGGCTCGTTTGTTTAACGAACGTATTGAACACGAGCTACTTACCGAGTGGAATATCAGTTGTTTGAGAACAACGAGATTTTTTTACAGCCTTATCTGTCTAATACCCTTAGTTGATTCAATGATTGACCTTAAATTATTTTAGGAGTTTACCAGAAGTTTAATATTACGAAACCCACATGTGAAACATGCTTCGTCTCCAAGTTCATCTGATCACAGCCGTTTTGCCTTCTTCTTCAAGAAGGGGACCAACCGAGCACTTTCCGACTAGAGGGGATGCAAGATGGAGTCAGAAGGTATTCCGGAGAAGCTATGCACGATGGTTGTGAGCTTCAGTAAGAAGCTCCAGCCAGTTAAGGAGTATCGTGTGGAAGAATTAGATGCTACCGAGAGCCTGTACAATGAATTAGAGAGGCATGGCGTGTAAAATCGCGGTGGTGGTGGTGGTGGGAAGGCGGGATGAGATTTATCTTTGGCACAAAACAAATCACAAGATGTTTCAAATAAATGGATGACCTTATCTTCTTCGTCCTCCTCCTCTTATTTATCCTCTTTGTTCACCTGGTGAATTTAGCATAAGTAGGGTGAAGCGGCACGACTTAGCCGACTATATGGTATAAACTCATATGCACATAAGTTAATCCCGAGGTTGAATGCCTCCACAACAAATTCAAGATAAGTACGATCGAAACATTTTCAAACATCTCTAACTCTCGGATGGCTCAAGAAATTAATATCAACTGATCTACTTTGGTGACATGTCATGTACGAAGATGTACACAGAATCTAAGAATATTTGAAGACGGTGAATGAGTAGTAAACACACAAGACGCTTAGGGTTTAGTGTTGTGATGAATTTAGTCGTTGCTTCTTTTGCTTGGGTTGCATTTACATTGGTTGTTTGCCTTTATCAACTGTCGAGACATTTCTTGATTTATTCACAGATGTCTTTGTAAACATTGGCATTTTTTGTCTTCTCTGTAAGACTTTAACTGTTTTGCTTCTTCTCGAAGGGTTGTTGCTTTGTTGAAGACTTACCGAATCTTTTTATCATAAATGCTTGGAACATGAATGCTACTAGTCTATGAATGCTCTTAAGAAAGATTTCGCCTGTGTGTTGTTTCTAGAGTTATGGTTCACACTTCATACTGAGATTATTTCACCGTTATTAATTCTAAATAAACCGTCACAACATTTTTCTGTCAAGAAGTGATGAGTACGAAAATAACAATACTGTCAGAAATTAAAGATTAATCTTCCATTGCTATGTGGTGAGAGATTAACACGATATTTGCGCGCATAATAAGTCCTTGGTTATACCGCATTTTCCTATAATGATATATGTA
Organism: Phalaenopsis aphrodite; assembly: GCA_003013225.1. NCBI lineage: Eukaryota > Viridiplantae > Streptophyta > Magnoliopsida > Asparagales > Orchidaceae > Phalaenopsis > Phalaenopsis aphrodite. The sequence continues at coordinate 2,008,433 of NEWO01000050.1, forward strand.
TCTTTATTTTTATTATTTTCTCATAATAATTTCTTAAATTATTTAAATTATTTTTTATTATGTACTATCACAATAACTGTTAATTTATGAGCCCATTCAAAATTGCAGAATTAAGTTCAAGCGCAAGTATTGCACCAAGACAGGTACATTTTGAAATCCAAATATATACATAAAAAAAATATTATATTTTAAAATACGACTAAATAAAACAAAAAATGAAAGCAAAAAGAGTGGCAAGAAAAGTTTGCTTAATTAAGAAGGGATGATAGCTTGATAGTGAGACATTTGCCTCAAATCTCACCTTCAAAGAAATAATAAATACATAAATAACATTCGTTTAATTAATTAATACAAGCTAGTCGGCTAACTGAAGTAATAAATTTAGAAATATATTCACCCTTTCAATTAGTATGGCCCCACAACTGACATCGCATTATTGTCTTATTACAATAATAAATATTATCAGGTAGACATCGCATTGCCAAAAGAGAAGAAATCTAATTATTATGAAGTTGTCAGTGTTGATTAGACTAATTATTTAATTTCATAACTATTAAATTGAACTCTTATTTTATTCATAATTTGAAATTATCCATCTCATCTCAGAACGATTTAAGGGGAGTGATAGCGGCCACCGGAGCTTGCGGGACTCATAAAAGACGAACGAATAAAATATAGGTGCAGCAAGCTGGTCCCGCAGCCATACCGCGCCGCCTTCTTTGCCTTGTATCCGAAACGATTCCATGAGCAGCGGGTTGTACTCATACGAGCTAGCTTTTCTGAAGATCCGGAAACCTCCGCTTTCACAGCGGAGAGTGTCGGTGGAGGGACGCAGGCGGCTGTCGTTCCGTCCGATGGCGGCCCAAGAAGGAATAAAGAAAGGTATAGCGGAGTTCTACGATGAGTCGTCGGGGCTTTGGGAGACTGTATGGGGAGACCATATGCACCATGGCTTCTACGACGCCGACTCTTCCACTACGCTGTCCGGCCACCGCACCGCACAGATACGGATGGTCGAGGAGGCTCTTCGCTTCGCCGGAGTTTCAGGTACTCTCTCTCTCTCTCTCTCTCTCTCTGAAGGCGCAGAAATCCGAACCAAGTGAAACGGCTAAAAGCGATGGATCACGTGCAGGCTCGTGGATGTAGGTCAGAAAGTAAACATATTTGTCTTGCACGTGTTATTTTTCTTCTATTATTAGTAGATATCTAGGCGTATGGATGGAAGCGTCCGCCGTGCCGTTCCATCAACAGCATTCTTTTGTAGGCGAGAAGATTCGAGCCATAATTATTGGGTGTTATATATTATTTTTATTTCAATAAAATTTCAATGCAACAAAAAAGGAAAAGTTTGAACGGAAAAGTTACATGCACAAAAAGTAAAAAAAATATAAATTTCTACATTTAATTTAAATTAAATCAAACAATTTTAAAACATTTTAAATAAACTGTATTTCAATTGAATCAGGATTGTTTGATTTGTAGTGTTAAATAAAAATAATGCATTATTATCTGATCAGTAGAGTCAAATAAATGCAGTATTTCACAATTTTTTGTTCCGTCTTAAAAAAAATAAAATCAATGTAAAATAGGCAGTCGGAGGTTGTGGGAGATGAGGTAAATTGAGTTGGAGGAGGCCAGTGGTGGGTGGGAGGCAACATTGGCAGTGGCTTGCGGTTGCCGATTGTGGAGCGGCTGTGAGGATGGCAACCGTGATGACCCAAATCCAATAAATTCTAAATACATTGAAAATGAACTAAAGAAAGAACTTCAAATGTACATTGTATTGGGAATTCATCCAAATAAACATTCACATTTTCAAAATTCCAGCAAAACAAATGCAATGCACTCTTTTTGCAGCAACCCAAACAACTGACATTCTTTTTATATTATATTGCTTTTTTAGCAAATCAAACATCACCTAAAAAAAGATTAGATGTCAATCACCTATGGAACTTTAGCAAGCATCCATGTTGATCAAATGTAAGCAGAGGATGAGTGGCGCTTGAGATCGTGGGTCAACATATTAGCACAATGGGCGTCAATATCAGCCATTGTGGACTTCACACTTCAGGTGACAACAATCATAATTCATCAAGCACAAGAAGGCGGCATGGCCCTTCTAATATTGCTAAACTCTAATTAATATTTGAGGAAGAGAAAGAGAAATACAGGCTAAGAAAACACTAATTAGTGGTTCCCAACAGGAACTAAAGCTCTAAAATTCTCCTATGAATAATACTTTTCTTTCTCCTAAACTCTTATTAAGATGCCCAGAAATAAGGCCAATTTATAGATATCGAGAGGGCATTTTCACTCATTTTATAGAGACCTATCAAATTAGTTCCTAGATCGAAAAACATAAATCACTCCCTCTTCCTTTCAAAATGCGGGCAGCTAGCAAACAATTATAATTGTCCAGTGACAATCACCAATAGTGAAGTCTCTAATCAATGAATGAAAAATAGTGAAGTCTCTAATCCAGTGACAATCACCAATAGAGTTAATAGGTCAATTATATGCCAAATCGAATTCTAGATTGGAAAACATATGTCACGAAAACAAACTAAAATGGTTAAGTAATGGTTGCTAATAGCAAATTATCTGATCGACGAATGGAGAACACCTCCATGAAGCTCCTGACATCACGAGTGTAAAAGAGTTGAAATATTAAGATCCAAGGACCACATTATTATGAATGAATTGGTAACATAGGCTATATTTTATCATTGCTAGAAGATTGGGACGATTGGGTGCAAATTTTGGCATAAATTTGATTGTCCTTATGAGAGCAATGAAATGGCACTGATGGGAAGGCCAGGGTCTCAGTAATTCATATATATAGATATATATGCATATATATCTCTAAGTTTTAGGTCATCCAAAGACAGCAATGCAACATGCTTTCAAAGTGGAGCTTTGATCTAATAATCTCCGTGAAATGACATATTTAGGGAATAATTACCATGTTTTCTATATATGTGTGCTCACACAGATGTCCCGTTAAAGAAGCCCAACAGAATAGTTGATGTTGGGTGTGGGATTGGTGGCAGTTCAAGATATCTGGCAAAGAAATATGCAGCCCAAGTCCAAGGCATCACCTTGAGCCCTGTTCAAGCTAAGAGGGCTCAGGACCTAGCCATGGCTGAGGGCCTCGCTGACAAGGTTTTTCAACTTCACCAACTCCATTAATGCTCCTTCTCTCATCTTATTTAATTTTTTTTCTAAGCATAGCTAACCTTTTGTTCTTCACTTTGGTTATGACTGCTTTTGAAACAGGTGTCATTCCAGGTAGCTGATGCGTTGGAGCAACCCTTTCCTGATGGTCATTTTGATCTAGTTTGGTCCATGGAGAGCGGCGAACATATGCCTGACAAAGAAAAGGTGATAAGCAATATAAGAATATTTGGCCTGCATGTTATTTGTGATAGATTAGCTTTGTGAAGATTCACTCGATTAAGTATATAAGCTATTCTTATGATGTCAGTTTGTGAGTGAGCTGGCACGAGTCGCGGCGCCACGTGGCACCATCATAATAGTTACATGGTGTCATAGAGATCTCTTACCAACTGAGAAAGAACTGAAGCCAGATGAGATCAATCTCTTGAATAAGATATGCAAGTCTTTTTACCTACCCAAGTGGTGTTCTGCAGCTGATTACCTTCATATTGCTAGCGCCTTACAGCTCAAGGTAAATTTGTTAAACAATCTTGAATTACGAGCACAATTGCTTTTCTGACATGTAAAATCATGCAAGTTGCACTTAACTATAGTGTTGAGCAAAATATATGTTTATCAGTACCTTGAATTGCTGCTTTCTTATTTTTTATTTTTTATTTTCGGGAAATGAAATCATGTCACAGGATGTTAAGACGGCTGATTGGACTGAGAAAGTTGCTCCATTTTGGCCTGCTGTTATTCAATCAGCATTAACATGGCGAGGCCTTACATCTCTGTTGAGAAGTGGTAAGATTCATGCTGTAATTTGATTTCTTAAAAAGTTGGTTTGGGTGTGTACATTGAGCTACTTTCTTGTAATTTTTGGATTGAAAGGATGGAGGACTATAAAGGGAGCTCTTGTGATGCCTCTGATGATCGAAGGATATAAAAAGGGGCTCATTAAATTTACAATAATTACATGTCAGAAGCCAGAATAATCCAACCTTTTTCCTTTTAATCTCCATGGCGTTGAATAAATCTTAGATGTAATATGAGCTGAAAAGTATGCTAAAACAAGTGGATGACAATCTGTACCTTCATTTTAAATCAGCTGTGTTGTTTTAGTTGAAATTTTCTTCATAAACATGTTTGTTGTGATCTTCATTCTCTGTTGAAAAAGGATTGGGTTCTCTTTGTTAGCCCTTGTCCAGCCATCAGTTCTTTGTGGTTTATTCTTTTGGGATTTTAGGCCTGTAGCTCTGGTTTCAAATTAATTCATTGGGCCCCTACTCACAAATAGCCCACGTGAGACATCTCTATCAACTTGCGAGCATTTACAGATCTGTGCTAATCCACACGGGACTTGAGAGCTGCTTGCCGAATAATATTGCGTTTTTGTAAAAATTTGGTAATTAGAATTAGGTATAATTTCAAAACTTGGTTAGATAAAACCGAATCTAATAAACTAGATTATAATCCTATGGCTAATTTGGTTCTATGTGATGTTTAATATGATTTAACTAATTTAAAAGATGTATTAATCAATCAATTGCGAATCCCTATTTTAGACTTTTGAGTTATAAAATTAACTTTTGCATAGTAACTACTTTTGTTTCCACATGTTTATCCCATGGTTAGGAAATTATCTCATAAATATCATGCCTCGATTGCCATTTTAGTTATTAACCTCAAACAATCTAATGTTTGATCATTTCCCTCAAGATTTCTGGCAAACACATATATCTTCTTTCATCTCATGGTAGAAGATTTTAGAAATATTCACATGGTGGCTACGATTTTGAAGTAATTGATGAAGAAGATAGAGCTATATTAGATTTTACTATAGCATATGATTTTGTTATTGTTAATACTTTATTTAAGAAAAGAGATGAGTATATTATTATTTATAAGAATGGATCTAATAAAACACAAATTGATTATTTTCTTATGAGAATAAGAGATTGTCGAGAATGTAAAGATTGTAAGGTCATTCTAAGTGAGAATTTAATTACTCAACGTCGATTATTAGTTTTAGATTTTAAGATGAATTAGATAGAGGAACCTAAAAGATAAATAAATTATTTTTTTATCAGTAAAATTTAAGATTTAAAAATTTAGAGTGTTCATGAAGAAGCAATTTCTGTGAGATAAAGTAGCAAACACTATTAAATAAGTGACAAAAGTTGTATTTAGAGTATCAAAAGAAAAAATTTTTATAAATAAAAATAGTTAGTAGTGGAATAATAATGTGAAAAAAAATATAAAATATAAGAAATTATATTATAAAAATTGGTTTAAATGTAAAACCTTAGAAAACTGAGAAAAATATCAAATGACCCGTAGGAAGTATAAGAAAATAATGTGTGATGCTAAAAATTATGTTTTTAATGATTTTTATAATAGATTAGATACTAAGAATGATGAAAAATATATGTATAAACCATTCAAACAAAGAGAAAATAAAAATAAAGATTTAACTCAAGTGTATTAAAGATGAAGTCAAAAATTGTTTTTCTTGGAAGAAGATTCAAAATAGGTGCGTGAGTTATTTTGATAAACTTTTTTAATGAAGTTTCAAAAAATAGGGACTTTAATGATCTTAATATTGTTAATAATAATAAAGTGTTTCATTTTTGTCGTCACATTAGAAAAAAAGAAGTTGATGAGGCTTTAAAGAAAACCAAGGGAAGAAAGTCTGTCGGACCTGATGATATCCCAATTGAAGTATGGAAATATTTTGGAGATTTGGGAGTTTCTTGGCTTACTAAACTCTTTAATATTATTTTTAAAAATTAAAAGAAGCCTGAGAAGTGTAGGAGTATTTTGGTCCCCATTTTAAAGAATATAGGGGATGCAGAAGAGTGTGCAAATTATATAGGAATTAAGTTGATGGGTCATAAATGATAATTAAACATAGGTTAAGAAGTATTACAAAGATTTCTCATAATCAAATTGGATTTATGATGGGTTGGTCTATACATTTATTGAAAGGCTTGATGGAGAAGTTCAGAGATAATAAGGAGGATCAACATATGATTTTTATTCATTTAGAAAAAGCTTACGATAAGGTTTCAAGAGATATCCTTTGGAGAGTTCTTGAGAAGAAAGATGTTGATATGACTTATATTTAAGTCATTAAATATATGTATACAAGAGTCGTTATTTGTGTTCAAACAAAAGGAGGATTCACCAAATATTTTCCTATTTCTGTTGGTTACATCAGGGATCGGCTTTAAGCCCATATCTTTTTGTCTTACTAGACACTTACAGGAGGATGTACTTTGGTGCAGGTTTTTTTGTTGATGATATCCTCTCGCGGATAAGACGAGATAAAAAGCTCAGGAAAAAATTGAATTATGGAGGCCTACCTTGGAGTCCAAAGGCCTTCGTTTGAGTAGAACTAAAACTGAATACATGGAATGTAATTTTAGTAGTAGTAGCTCTAGTGACAAGAATGTAACTATGGGTGATCAAATTATTAAAAGGTGTGAACGCTTTAGATATCTTGGGTCTATTGTTCAAAGTGATGATGATATTGATGGGAAGTTACTAGTAGAATTCAAGTTAGTTGGTTGAAGTGGAGGAATGCTTGAGTATATTATGTGATAGAAAAGTATCGCTTAGACTGAAAAGAAAATTTTATAAGACGGCGGTGAGACATGCAATGCTCTATGGCACTGAATGTTGGCCTTTAAAAGAGAAGCATAAAATTAAGTTAAGTGTTGCTGAGATCAGAATCATTAGGTGGATGAGTGGATTTACACTTAAAGACAAAATTTAAAATGAATATATCCGTGATAGGGTTGGTGTAGCTCCAGTGACGGACAAAATTAGATAGAGTCGTCTTAGATGGTTTGGTCACATTAAACGTCGACCATCTAATAATCCGATTAGAAGAGTAGATGTTTTAGAATCGACTTGTATAAGAAAGGCAGAGGTAGATCTAGGAAGACTTCGGCATATTATATAAATAATGATCTTAAATTATTACATTTAAATAAAAATATGGCACTAAATAGAGCACAATGGAGAAAAAGGATTCATGCAGCCTACCCCACTTAGTGGGATAAAGGTTTTGCTGCTGTTGTTGTTGTATCTCATGGTAGATAAATTATCATTTGGCATAGAATTTAATCATTTCTGAAATTCATAAAAAGAGGCTGATATCAACAATAACAAGAAAGTCCGATCTAGAAGTGTAAAATAGGCAGCATATTTCTCACATACTTTTCTGTCTTCATTGAAGCAGATTGATTCGTAGTAATTAAAAGTTCCACTTTCCACTTATCATATAAATTTACGCACAAGTAACAACGCATCGTACAAAAATCATTAGATCAAAGCAAAGCAGCTCGAGTCTCTTCTTCAATCTTCCTGATCTATTGTCAAGCCTTCAGGCGGAAACAAGTAAATGAAACAATATCTAAAACAAATAACTCCATAAGCGTGGTATTATATACATAAAGACATGAAAGAGCAGCAGATCGATGAAAAGAAAAAAACTTCATCTTAACATGAATAAAAAATTGCTTCTGCCAATATTTTCTACAAAATGTTAGGTACTGATACCTGCTGAGAAGGAAGCCTCAGCTGCAATTCTGTCATCTTTGAGCACAGTTCCATCTTCTGCTCCTTGTAGCTCTGAATCAAGAAATCCTTTCCTTTAATCACTTCCTTCATTTCCTCCACAGACTTCCTAAGCATCTCAATCACATCCTCCCCTCCGCTCTTCTCAAAACCAATACAAAGCAACCCCGCATCAGCAGAGTCATCATGGTGTCCTTCGGCATGTCCATTAGCAGCATCCAAAGGCCTTTCCAGAGAAATAATGTTGCATGCACAGTGATCGGCAATGGCTTTCTGGATCCGTTTAATTTCTCTCTCTGAATCAAAAAGCTCTCTATATGAAGAATCAAGCTGAGCCTGCAAATGGGTAGTGTGTGCCATTTGAACGTTCAGAGAGTTCTGGAGGAATGTGATTTGTGCTTGCATCTCTATTATCATATCATCTCGCCTTTTAATTTGCTGCTGTAGTTTTTGCATAACTTCTCTCTTGCTGTAGATATCCGATCCCGATTCCGATATGCAGGGAGAATCCAAATTATTTGAACTTAACGGAAGCTCAAAGCGATCAAGTAATGATCCCTGTATTGGTCTGACATTGTCCATGCTTGACTGAGCTGATGGCACCTTGACCATAGAAAGATAATCATCACCATCTTTAGACATGGGGCTAATGGGTGAGTACTTTCCTCCTGATGCGCTATTTGAGATCCCTGTTTGGCCAAATAAACTAAATAAAATTTCATAAGATGTAAGAAAACTTGTACAGGAAGATACATCTTGATGTCTTTATTTTGTATCTGTTCCTTAATATTAGGAGTGTGAAAAATTCGATAAGGCCGAATGAGAATTCAAACAAAATGTTGGTGGTGTACAATCGTGAACTCATGATAAAAATTTCCAAATCATTCCAACACATTCAAATATTTAATCATATGAGTGATAATATATCAGCTGGCTTGCTTGTTGAATCGGAACAGCCCAAGGTAAACCAACTCTGTAGCCAGCACCCAGCTTCATAATAAATTATATTTTGGCATCCTTCATTCAACTACGAAGGACTGGCAACTGTTCTCGTTAAAGTTACACAAAAACGTAGTCGCTAAAGGTTAAAATATTGCTTTCCTTGGGGGAAGAATGACGAATATCCTTCCATCTCTCCCTATGGACCTTCCCTTCTTGAAATGGTCAGAGGAGAGTAAGAGTCTATTTGATATGCTTTTTAAAGTGTACCCACGCTTCAATGCGGCAAGTTTTTAATGTTTTTAGAAAAAAGAAGGAACATTTTACAATCAATTTGTTAAAATGCAAAAGCTAGAAGAAAGGTTCACATTTTTTCGAGAACATTATAATAACCACAATAATTTTCAAAAAAATATTTTTACCACAACAGTTCTACTTAGAAGACAAATGCAGTCGCCCCAAAAAAATTCTGAGAAACAAGGTTTAATAAAAGTGATCCTTTGGTCAATTCTAATAAATGGCTAAATTATATATTTTGAGCCTAAAAAAAGTCTTCAAAGTAATTGGCGAGCTTAGCGTGGCGGAAAGCTTCATTGGTGCCGACCTAACAGTCAACCGCAGGAAATGGCAAAAGAAAACTATTTGGTCAAATGCCACCAGCCACTCAAAGTGAAAATGAGCATGTACCCTAAAATCCTAAGCCCATGTGAATCTAAATATGCAGGAAATCAGCACGCACCAAGGATGCAACGACAAAAACAACAACAACAAGCCTTTATCCCACTAAGTGGGGTCCGCTACATTAACCTTTTTCTCAATTGCGTCCTATTGAGTGTCATATTTTCATTGAATTCTAATAAATTAAGATCATTTTATACAAAATGCCAAATCTTTTTAGATCTGTCTCTGCCTTTCTTAACATAAGTCGAATCTAAAACATCTACTCTCCTAACCTGATCATTAGATGACCAACATCTAATGAGACGACCAGCATCTAATGAGACGAAGCCATCTAAAACGACTCTCTAACCATATCCACGAGTGGAGCTACACCAACCCTATCACAAATATATTCATTTCACATTTTGTTTGTTTTATGTTTCTCTTTTAAAGGCCAACATTCTGCGCCATAGACCATTGTAGGTCTCACCGCCATCTTATAAAATTTTCCTTTAAGTTCAAGTAGTACTTTTTTTATCACACAATAGGATTGATGCATTCCTCCACCACAACCAACCAACTTGAATTCTACTAATAATATTCCCATCTATATCACCATCACTTTGAACAATAGACCTGAGATATCTAAGACGTTCACACCTTCTAATGATTTAATCACCCATAATTACGACTCTTCCACTAGAGCTACTACTGAAATTAGATTCCATGTATTCAATTTTAAATCTACTCAAACGAAGGCATTTAGACTCCAATGTAAACCTCCATGATTCATTTTTTTTTTCCTAAACTATTTATCTAGTCTTATCCACAAGAAGGATATCATCAATAAAAATCATACACCAAGGTACATCCTCTTGTAAATGTCCAGTGAAAGAATCCATAACTAAAGCAAAAAAGATATGAGCTTAAAGCAGATCCTGATGTAATCCAATTGAAATAGGAAAATACTCTGTCAATCCTCCTTTTTTTCGAACAAGTAACAAGTCTAATATACATATCTTTAATGACTTTAATATAAGTCATATCAACACTTTCTTCTCCAGAACTCTCCATATGATTTCTTTCGGAACCTTTTTGTAAGCTTTTTCTAAATCAATAAAAATCATATGTGGATCCTCTTTACTTTCTTTGTACTTCTCCATCAAACCTCTCAATAAATGTATAGCTTCCATAGTAGAACTGCACGACATAAATCCAAACTAATTATGAGAAATCTTTGTACCATGTGTTAATCTATGTTCAATTACCCTCTCCCATAATTTTAAAGTAAAATTAACACCAACTTAATTCCTATAATTTGCACACTCTCGTGCATCCCCATTATTCTTAAAAATGGTGACAAAAATACACTTCGTCCACTTCACAGGCATAAAGAGTTTAGCAAGCCAAGAAATCCCAAACCTCCTAAATATATCCACACTTCAATTGAGATATCATCAGGTCCTATTGATATTCCACTTTTGATTTTCTTTAAAGTATTCTCAACTTCTTTTTTACTAATGTGACGGTAAAAATAAAAAGTTTTATTATTATTAACGATATTAAGATCATCGATGCATATGGAAAATTTTCCTGTGCACGGAATTCTTAACTTGCAGCTAATGAATATGGAACTCTTTGCAAAATGGCAATGGAGACTCCCAGGCACTCCTCTCATGCTTTGGAAAATCACAGCATTTCAATTATAGATAGTTCAATAGTGATATAATTATATATGGTGGGTGATTTTCCTCTTAAACTAAACTTTTATTGGATTACCAAAAGTTATTTTAGGAGAACAAAATAAATAAATAAAGAAGACGAAGAGACATCTTTTTGAGGGAAAAACCTAAAGAATTATGGAAGACAGCGACACATTCACAAGCCAAAGGGTTAATGATAGAAAGAAGGGAGAAATCATTTCAGTCATAGGGAAATCTTTGTGAGATTAATAAACTAAAAAAATGATATCATAATTTATCTATCAAATCTAAATATATTCAAAATTCAAATTTTTTTGCTAGACAGTTACCTTCACAAGCCAAAGGGTTAATAATAAAAAGATGAGATAAATCATTTCAGTCAAAGGGAAATCTTTGTGACATTAATAAACTCTTATACTACTCTACAAAAAAGAAACCAATTGCTATAATATAAAGAAAGCATTGTATGAAGAAAAATGTCATTTATTAATAAAAGAGAAAAAATACATACAATAAGCTAAACTTATGGGCCAGAAATCCTTAAGAATATAACAACAAGATAGAGCCCTGTTCATCATTTAAAAAAAATATATAGTCCTAACTGAATATCATTCAGCATTCAAGCATTGTGCGCTAAATGTGCATGTATCTCAACCAGCTTCACTACTTTTGTCAGGGTATAGCCCAAAAATCTTCAATAAACAAGTCGAGGTGTCCATTCCCACAGCCACATTCCTAGCATTAATCTTCTCGAGCTCTGAGACTTCGTCAATAGCCACCTTAGTTGGTAGAAGGCCCAACTCTTGACCACCTTCTACTTCTTTCACTGGTTTAGTCTTCAACTTCTTAATTAGATATATCACCATTGCAAATCCCTCTACAGACATCATAGCTCTACGCTTCTTTACCTATCTATATCATTACTTCAGCTCCTAGACCACAATAGAACTAATGGGATGTTTAATCTTCCTCATCTTCTAAAAAAGCAAAACAGATGTAATTGGAAAGCAAACAGAGAAGAGAGTGCAAATAAATAAAAGATCTTCAGAATGAATCTCAAGCCACATATTTATATCGACCGTTGTTGATGTGCCCAACATCTGTCAAAGATCTAGGCATGTTGTCGAGCAAACACTTTTAGATAGTGCTGAACTCACCTAGTGAAACTAGGCTATTCAAAGAGACTCATTCTCAGCTTCTCAAATTGGACAAAACAATCAATAAATTAATGTGTCATATTTATCCAAGTCAAGTAAGCCAAATCAATGTAAAAACTCAAGTGAATCAATCAATATAAGAACCCAAAATTAGTTAAGTTGTAATTCATAAATCGACTCTATAATCATTAATCACCCAGCCAAAGGCTCCTCCAAAGCCTTAAAATACACAAGGTTGAATCTCATTAAGTCATATAAGAGATAGTCCTTGCTTCGCCCTCAGAACCAAGCTACTGAATTCATTCAAGAAACTCATAAAGCCACATACTCAACAAATCAACTTGCTCAAAGGACTCGACAACTCATCAAGAGTACTTACCAGCCTACTAAGTGTTCTCTATGGGAGAATATGTTAAGGATACTTACCCTCAATTCAAAATTTGTCCAAAGCTACTAACTAATCAACAATTATCAGCCAAACTCACCTAATAAAAGACAAGCTCTGCTCATTTATTTTCTCGTCCTTTTTACCACATAGCTTATCATATGCCACCAATCTTGATCCCCACCTATAAGCCTGTAATAATGGCCAACCATGTTTTATGCATATTCATGAAATCTAATACACAATATTGTATTGTTGGCCAAATTTCTGCCAACTGAATTCTCTTAAGGTCCTTTTATCAAATCCTCTCTCCAAAAATTTTCTGTTAGTTTGGTTTAACTTATCCTTCGCAGCCCAAGATATCAACTCAGTCATCTATGATGCAATTCATCTAAGAAAATAACTAAACTTAAATCTCTCTTCATTGGTACTCTTTGGGCTACATCTATATCTATAGTAAAGTCGAGAAATCTTCCACAAACAATATTAGATTGAACATGCAGACTAACAAGACGATAAATGAGATTATTTATTGCAAAGAGCTAGCTCTACTCATACTCTATATTCTTCAAGCTAGAAAAAACTTCTATTTTATAAACAATACAGACCATTTGCAATCAATTCTTCTTACAAATGCTTATCATTGCGTAATTCTCGATTAGAGGCATATTCAGGGACTTCTTCAAGTAATAATGATGACAAATCACTAAGCTAACCATAATAGTTTAAAGTTAAATCAGCCCGATTGACCTATATACAAATGAAGAAGATAAAGAAGAATCACATTGATTAGTATTACAATATATATTGCTCAACATTTCTCAGGTTTTAGTAGCAAACCAATTGGCATATATACAAATGAATAAGATAGAGAATACTGCAATATTAATTGCATAACATTCTTCTGATAAAGGAAAAGGGAAACTACCATCCTCATCGACATGCTAGAGTTTCAATGGGGATTCTTTAAATAAGAATCCCCAAACTAGGTGATCAAACCTAACATGCCTGGCAAACCACGGGCAAGGAAATGCCAGTAAAAAATTGGAAAATTTTGCCTTAAAAAATTTTGCACAATGATTAGATTTTCTGGTAAACAGAAATTTGGATTAGATTAATGAAAGTTTGCCAAAAATGTTTGGCCAATCTAATCAATGCTATTTCTCTTCCATTATGTTGTGTTCGTGCCCAGCATAAGGCCAATTTTTGTCTTTTATGTGCCTAAGGGCAATGTAGCTTTTTATTATGTATTATCGTTTAACATAAATAGACCCTACAAGGTATGGGGTTCGTTGTGCATGAGATTGTTTGTTGTGAGTCTTAGGTTTTTAGAAGACTTCCTATCTCTCAAATTATAGGAATTACGAGAGATCGCATACCTCTCGAATTGTAGGTGTTTATCTTTGTACTTTGTTTTTTTTATTATTAAAAAAATATTTGCTTTGCCATAATTTTTTAGGAAAATCTTGTCAATTTCTACTCCAAATCATATCAAATTAGTATCAGAGCAGTGGTTCTGGCAATCAAAGAAAAATGATCGAGCGGATCGAGAGCCAAAGTTTCGATTGAGTGCAAGATAACGACAAGGGATTGCAGCTTACATAGACCCGAAACTCCATCTTTCGCCTCCTCCCATGCCGTCTTCACATACAGTTGCGATCAAAGCTAGCAGGAAAGGCTCCGACGAGATTACAACCTACAGAGGCTCTGAAACTCCCACCTCTCCTCCTACTACGCTCTAGTCGTACAGGTCGCGGCTTACGAATTCTGGGGGAAGGCATTGCAACAAAAATCTACGATAGCACGTGATTGGTTAGGAGGATCAAGGCGTGCAACGCACTGCTTGATTGGGAAGACAATCGCGGCGACCAAACCCTAGCGACACAATCGCAATTTGAGCTTGTTGGGAAAGCAAAGTCGGGATCCATCTTCCATCTCCTGCACATGTGAACAACGACGTGATTCTGACATCTAGGAAGCGTATGTTGGTACTCGCGACATACAGAGACCCAAAACTCCCATGTTCCCGCTCTAAGATTCGCAGATATTGTCGCGTGGAATCACGTTCAAAGTTAACTGCAGAAGCAATAATAGGATTGCAGCATTCCTTCGAACCGAACCGTGTGATCTGAAAGCAAGAAAGGGATTGCATCTCATATACCTTATAGGACAGTTGGGATTTGGGTACTTGGGATGCTGACAATGGAATTTCAACATAAAGGAGTTCTGAATCCATGATCGAGAGATGACAGTAAAGAAAATAGATGATATGGAGAAGTTGGAGGACACAAAAGTAAAATTAGATCTGGAAATGAGGAAAGGTTCTCCACCATAGAAGGAATGTATTCCTCCATAGAAAACCAATTTAAGTGCAGATTCGATAGCTTGGAGGGCATAAAAGATTATTGAGATGCAATCCAAGACCCTACTGGTAGTTAAGCTTGCAAACCCTAATCAAGGGTTGACTAGAGCTTCATTGGCTAAATCAAAAGAAAAAGAGATCGAACGAGAGAAGCACGAGGAGAAAAGCATCAACCATCAAGAATATCCTCCCAGGGCTCCGATTGAGGTGGGGCGTGGATTAGAGATTTCTAATGGAGGCAGTGAACCGAAATATGAAGGGGTTATACAAGGGGTATGCAGGAGCACAAAGAAAAAAGAAAAAAAAAACCAAGATGGGATATGATTATGATCGAAAAAGGAAGTTTTACCCTCGATGCATGAAGGAAAATAACAAAGAGGGAGGAAGTAGGGCAAAGATGTTGGGGTTAGAAAGTTGAAGATGTTGATCTTTAAGGAGGAAGACGCACACAGGCGGGTGTACCACGTGGAGCGATATTTTGTTATGAATAGACTAAATGAGGAGGAGAAGCTCATGAAGGCAGAGTTATGCTTGGAGTGGAAAGCCCTAACATGATTTTGATTTATGGGGGTCAGATACCGATATGTTTTGAGAAGAATTTAAGGGTTGCTCGTTCGAACGTTTCTGAGTCATTCAGGAAGGAGACATACACGAGCAATTCTTTGTATTGAATCGGGAAGGGGTTGTCATGAAATATAGGGAGAGATTCGAGCTCTTGTCGAGAAGACTGAGGGGAATTTTTGAATAAGTATTGAAAAGGAACTACAAGCCCAATAAATGTGCAGCACTTCAGTCATTGAGACTACGAGCCTTAGGAGAAATTATAAAATCAACACAGTTGGTTGAAGATCATAATGCCATGAAAAAGGCTAATAAGAGCAACACAAACAGAGCACCATACTGAACTACTACAATCATGAAGATACCAAAATCTCAAATAGTTGAAGTTCAGAGAAGGGTTTCACAAGGGTAAAAATCATGGGTTAGAAACAGACATTCAGGAGAAGCAAGCCAAGGAATTATAATTTCGGTGTGGTGAGAAGTTTATCCCAGGACATCATTATAAGGATTGAACGTTACAGGTTTTCATAACGTGCGACAAGGAGGCAGATGAAGAATTAGATTCAATGGTGGTGGAGGAACACCCACACTTTTTTTCACCTTGAGGACAAGGTGTAATTTGAGGGGAGGGAGTATTGTTGCGTCGGTGCCTTAGTCTAAGAGCAATTTTGATTTTTTTTGCCCAAGGGCAATTTAGTCTTCTATTAGTTATTATTGTTTTAGTATAAATAGACCCTAATAGGTTTAAGGTTAGTTATGCGTGAGATTGTTTGTTGTGAGTCTTAAGTCTTAGGGTTTGGGAGAGGCTTCCTACCTCTCAAATTGTAGAAATTGGGAGATATCGTTTGTCTCTCAAATTGCAGATGTTTATCCTTGTATTTGTGTTCTTTTGGATTATTAAAGAAAAATATTTATTTTGCACTAATTTATTCAGAAAACATTGTCAATTTCTACATCAAATTGTATCACAATACTTAGGCCTTTCATTATATTTATGTTGGTTGAATTGCATCCCATTGTAAACAGTCTTTTTTTTTTCTTCTTAATGCTCTATTAGCAGTCGATTCATGCCCAATTGGCAACAAAAAAGTTATTCATAGTTAAAAATGGTTATATAAAAAGAAAAATAAAAGGTATATTGAGTGCATGAAATAAAAACTAACAACATCCAACAAAAAAAATCAAACCATCAACTACAAGAGAATAGAAGTTATCAAAATTTAAAAATGTAAAGAGATATTCAACACAAGCATTTTGAAAGGAATTAAGGAGTCAAAATGTGCTTATATGAGAATAAATTTTATTATGAAAGCAATAAATGATCTGTTTCAATTGGAGTATAAAATCAATAAAATTCCATAGATTGAGTTATAAAGCTAGATCATAATTTAAGATTAGACTTAGCATGTCGTTCATGCATGGCTATAAAAATAAGTAGTCATAGCCTAGTTATTTGAACTTAAATGCTTAGGAATGAAACAAAAAATCTATTTGAGATTTGAATTTTGAGATCAACAATTACAATTAATGGTTAAAAATGATTTCAAGACAGCATAAATGAAACGTTCTGGTAACATCAAACCTCATAATAAGTGGAGATATGATTGAGAATAAAATTTACAAGATTCATTTCATTTATTAGAAGTTGACTTTCTGTTCTCTATCAAACAAAACCCTCCATGATTTAGAGGTAGATTAACACCAAATAACAAGAAATTAATTCAAAGAAAAGGCTAGTCATCCTACCTTTTGATGAAACATGAGTTTTTGTTGACTTCTTAACTTCAAAAGCCTGCTTCAGCTTGCAACAGAGCCTTATAGACAGGGTGCTTAGCAAGGCACCACCTACAATAATGACCCAGTTTGGTGATGCTTCTTCAACATGCTTTAGCTTTTCAGACCTTTGTATGCTTCCATTGGCTTTTGATGTCATCTTAAGAAAAAAATCAAGAAATAGGAATTGCTTATGACAAACAAACTAGATTATGAGAACATGTACAATTTTTCACATTAGCACTCAAGTTGGCTGTGATAATAATACTGGTTCAAGATAAAAGGAAAAGTGAAAAGTTTTGCGATACAATAACATGATGGTAAAATATTAAAAACACATAAATAAAGTCAAATCAATCAAAACATTGGCATCATATAATACCATATAATAAATATATGTAATATATAGAAGGATAATCCATGCAAGTTAACTAAAATCACGTTTATCATCTTATTTAAATCAAAAGGATTAAGTCCAATCTATGCAAGTTAACTAAAATCACGCTAATCATTTTATTTGAATCAAAAGGATTAAGTCCAATTTCCATAATAAGCTATGTTAATCATAGCATGAATGAAGCATTCCCTCTGGTTGTATAGATACCTTTACTAATTCAATCTAACATATGATATTAATCAGCACAGATAAAATAATATAGCGCTTCAAAATGTTGAGATGTGAGAATATAATTATTTCTACCTAAGTCGTACAAGTATATACCTATCATCTTCAATTTAACTTCTGCAAATTTATTATCTACCATCCTCAACCTAAGAACTACACTATAATGTCTACGATCATCTACCTAATAAGTTCATGATTGCTACCTGCCAATTTAAAACACTATATGAGAAGAAAGCACCAAAGTAATTGAAATTTGAAACAGCCTATAACCACAAGTAAATTAAAGAAGAGTGTGAGAGAGAGGTGAAAATGGGCTCAAAATTTTAACCATGGTTAGGATAAGTTCCGTTGGCCAAGAAGGAAATGTGTTACTAGCAGCAATAGTAACATCTGCTTCTCCATGTTCGGCCCCCATTTTCATAACAAGAAATTGTACTCTTTCTCCGTCATTAATGTAAAAAAGTGGTATCTCTATCATTATGTTTGTAATGTGTGAAAGAAAAAATTTTTAATGTACTTCTCTTTTACTGCTTGGTGAAATATTTAACCTTTGTGCAGCCTTGAACATAAATAAATATTATTGAATCACATAAGCTTATGTGTCGTACGATTATAACTTTTGATATGTTCATTTTTCTTGTTAATATGATTTTGCTCAAAATTTTATTACTATGCCAATAATAAGTTTACAAAAACAGGTCAAATTTAGACAAACATGCTAAAATAAAAGTGAATCATTAGAATAATTTTCTACTGCTCTTGAAAAATGACTAACTAAATTGATCAAATTAACCACTTATTAGAACCACCCCTAAGCAATAATGTTTAAGTGCGAAGTAAAGACGAGAAATTCAAATAGCATAAGAAATTGATTATGCATTCCACTTTAATCTGTGGATTGGGAGCTTAGGCTCTGTCAACAAAAAGATTAGGTTTTAGGCCTTGCATATGTGTTGTGTCTTGTGTTGTGCAATTATATTCCCTCAAAATCACAGAAGTACGAGAAAAATAGATCAAAATCATAATAGCATGGATGACTCAATATCTGCTTCTAGCTTCTAAGATTCTAACAAAAACCTCCGAATTCTCAAATCAAAATAAAATATTGTACGCTTATTGATTCCAAAAATCTCAGAAATTACAAGGCCAGATTTTTTTACTCTATTCTTTCATGTACACATCTGCGAGATTCTGCTCTCAGGGGAAAAAAAAAAGGACCAGTCCGACCTGTTCCTTTGGACAAGATTTATGAGACATCGAGAAAATATTAATGAGATTCCTAACTAAAACTGACTGGATTAAGGGAATAAGATTTCAACCATACTTTAAACATTAATTTTAAACATAGAGGACACTTTCCAATAAAGTAAAAATAATGATTAATGTCATTCCCAATCAAAACTAACTTGGGCAGCGCACTGAAAATGCTATCCCTACCCCACAATCCCTGTACAGGTGGAAACAGATGGCCTAAACATATAAAGTTCAGTATCTCGGCAAGGAAAACTAAACAAGAAAAAGACTGAGCTGACCATAACCAGTGAAAAATCAGTGAGGGGCCTCCAAATCGATCAGTCGGCACCGGCGACAAAATTCAGACCACTAGCAGGTAACTAGCTCACCACAATACCCCAGTGTTTTCAGACCACTAGCAGGCAACTAGCTCACCACAATACCCCAGTGTTTTCCTCGCATCGCCCGCCCTCTAGTTTTCCGCTTTCCCTCCCTTATTTCCCCTTCTGCTCTCTCTCCCGGAGAAGGAGAAAGATAGAGAGACGGGGAGGGGTGGCAAGCCCGATCTTCGCTTTCTAAGCGCTGGATTTGGCGGCTTCGAAGGCGATGGACTGGTAAGGTAGGACCGATAGGAGACACCGGCCCTGATCTCGATCAATGAAATACTCGTAAATTATGCACAAGTTGCGCTACCGCTCCATCAGTCCTTTTATTTAAACAAAAACAAACATTTGAATAGATAAGAAGGTTTGCCTGAAAGAAGATTACAAAAATTAATCAAAATGGTTGTATCATTTGATCTAATATAAGTTGAGAAATTTTATTACGGCTAAACAAGTCAGCATTTAATCAAATATTTCAAGTTCATTAAAAGAAATTAATCTATAAAATATCTTTCATGTATGCCTCAAAGACTGAATCGACATCGACCAGCCTAATACAATGAGATAGGGCAATTTCCTCAATAAAAAAACATGTCTTTAATATCCATTTTTTTCTTCAGTTCAATTTTCTTTTTCATTCAACCTAATAACCCAAAAAATATATTTTTTATTACTTTATCTTTATGTGCACACACACATACATACACATACAATTTCATGTCAAATAATAATAATAAAATTATTATATGCAACATTTGATTGAGATAAATAGAAGATTCGTAAAATTAAATTGAAATTATGTAGATAATATATGTATTTAATAATATTTATTCTCAGCCAAGCAATAATAAAACAATTAAATTTCAGTTTGTTTAAAACCTAACCGTTTAGGCCAAATTAAATTTAGGTTTAGTCGGTTAGTTTGATCATTATATCCCAAGCTCTTTTTTTTTATATAAATCTATTTTACACTTTGAACAACTTCACAAACCTGTCAAACATAATACTGAAGTGCTACATTTACTTTCTTGAATTTTTCTCTATATATTTTCCCGTGAGAATTTCATACAATTAATGCTATAATCATTAATAATACATTGTAATATAATATTATTTTATCTTAAAATTCATATTTATTTATTGTTTACTTAATTCACTTATTGCACTAAATAATTATTTAGTGATCGTTAACATCCCACTCTTCCCTAAAGAAGACCATTAACATGATAATAATCATCATAGATTCTTGTTAAAACTATTACCAAGCAACATGATTTGGTATAAATATCTCACTCCTTGTAGAAAATTAGCGAAGCAAATGTCAGTGTAAAGGCCACATAATAAATGACATATATATATATATATATATATATATATATATATATATATATATATATATATATATATATATAACACTCGATTGCATTTTATACGAGTGCCATCAGGCAATTGGAAAAATTGTAGTATATGCAAAGTTCTTAAGTAGCGTCACTATAAATAATAGCTTTGGTGCGCGTTAGGTGTGGAAAAAAAAAATATGACGTTTGGAAGTCCGTACATTCTAAAGGTCAACAGCGGGAGCCACGTCGTCCGACGTTGACGTGAATGACAACGTGACGCCCAACAGTTGGTCGTTCGATCATGTGATGCATGGATGTAAAATTTTCTCCGTCTGTCGCCGCCATTTGATTTTTTCATCCATAATAAGAAAACTTGATTTTTTTGTCCATAATAAGAAAAAAATTGATAGAGAAATTCAACCAAATAAGTTGAATTTTCTATTTTTTTAATTAAAGAATCAAACCTATCTTTTTACCATAGTGTATCGGTGGAAGATGAAAAATATTAGAATCACATCTCAACAAGATTTAAAAAAAAAAAAAGAAAATACAAAATCTAGAAGTTATAGGATCAATGAAACCCTCTTCTCAGGAAAAAAAAGAAGAAGATATTTTCACTTTTTAATCTTTCATCAAGTTTGTATATAAATACTATATCATATAGAATGATTAATAAGTCTGCTAATATAAGATTGTTTTTAGAAATTGATTTGACAAAAAATATTTAAAATTAAGAGGACAATCATTCGAAAATTGATTAATTTTTATCACGACTCATATATCAAATTCTCAAATTTTATTTAGTATATATATGAGTATGTGTTTGAGCGCACGGGGGCCCGCACGTGAATGCATGCCTCAATTATAGAGTTTTGAAGCTAAAAAAATATGAGACATATTTTTTTGTTTATGGAATACAAATCAATTAAAAAAAATTAAAATACATGATTTAACACACAAATTTAGAAAAGGAGATCTTAAAATCATAACTATACTATTCATAACATTTATAGAAGAAGTTTGTTATTTTGCTTGAAATAGCATGCTAACTTAACTCGAGGCAAAATATTATAATAATAATGCATTACTTGGTACATGATTATGTTAGCGTTTAGAAAATGATGCTGCTTTATAAGATTTTAGAAATTTTTGGATTACGTTTACTCAATTGATGAAATATTGCTGAGGATTTAGCTTGAAAAAAAGCATTTTTATGCAATAAGGAAATGATTAATATTTATTGTCCTAAAATGGCGAGACAAAAAACAATAAAATAATATTAGCAGGGCAGGCGGCCTGTCACCTGTGTGTCGGCGTTCGTTCTCCGAAAGGACGAAGATCATCGATGAGGGCGGAGATGAATCTAGGGGTTGGGGAGATTGGCGAAGCCTCAAAAGAGATCCCCCTCTCCAGTGTTACGGATGGAGTTGTGGGTGAAGGTGAAGTATAAATTCCTTTGCTTGACCAGGGGATCACTTGATCTTGTCGTAATTCGGATCGCAAATGAATTTTAATCCGATTGCTCGAATTTTCGGGAAGCGTTTTTTCTTGCTGCTGATTCTACGATTGTGAATATCTCTCATTTATTTCCGTGTTTGCCACGTGTTTGTTTCCGCTCCGGGCCTCCGGCTGGTAGATTCTTGATGACGAATTTGGTAGGTCAATCTTGGGTAGATTTTAGATTTGTGGTACTGATTTAAGTTCTTAGGCGATGTATTGGGGAGCTCACGGGAGTGTTCTGGTGGGAATTTTAGGGTTTTGGTTCTTACGAGCTGTTTGGTTGAGATTATTGATGATTGTTTTTGGTTTTTTTTCCCCCTTTCTGCTCCATGATCGTCTTTTTGTTGAGCTGTAATTGTTAATTGCGAAGAAATATAACTTTTGTAGCGTTTCCTAGATGCAGTTAGTTAAGGCAGTTTGTCATTGCTTGGAAATAAGTATATTGGAAAATAAAGTTGGAGTACTCTTTGATTCTTAAGCAGTACCGAGATTAATTGTTTTTGCAATGAATGAACAGAGCTTTGAATCCCTTTTCCTTGGTAGACTGGTTAATCATCTAACATTAGAGTTAATCAAATTGTTGCTTACATTTGAGGGCCTAGGCTTGATGCTGTAAAAGCACCATTTTTTTCTGTTTGCTAGTGTATTTTGTGTGAATCTATATCTATATATCATTTTATTAACGCCAAGATTTTATGTGATTAGTACTGCTAACTTCAGCACCTTTTTAATCATGAGAAGAACATAAATAATTATGCCCCCTCAGCAGTACAATCTTTTCTTGACTGTATATGTACACAGCTACAGCCATTTAATCTCATGAAAAGGTGAGTCTATAACACTACAATCTCGAATTCTTCTGAACCATACAATTAGAATCATCCAACCAATCCTTCTGACATCATTCTCAATATAACCTACAATCCATGGTTTGAAACTCTTAATCATACCTTTTTTTTAATGAATCCCCTCCCGAGGCCTTAGCGGTGCACCTCAATTGAATGAAAATAAATGTAATGCCCAACAAACTACTTGTGACCCGGTTCAATAAGAGCTCCTTCATGTTTATTTGATCAACTAAGCAAACAAACTTGGGCATTTTTTTATAAATACATTGTTTTTAAACAAATAAGCTTGACCATATTTTTACTTGATTTGTTTATGATCATGAAAATTCTCATTTAAAGCTCGTGGAAATACGCATTAAGAAACTCCATTAAGACTCAATATAATATGTAATATAAAGATCTATACAAAGCTTAATTATGGCTCATTCATGGTCATTTGGGTTCCAATTTTTATTTGGACATATATGGCTTGTTTGGGGTAGATGCAACTTCTCAATTTTTCAACTGCAACTTAACTATCCCAGAAAGCTATTGCAGAAAAACTAAGTGGTTGTTTGTTGCAGTTGTGTGAAAACAACTGTGAGGCAGCTATTTCTGGACAAATGACATTTCTGTCTATGCTTAATAATGTTGTTTGTGACAGAACTGTGACAACCTTATATCTGATACTTCAAAAGCATAAATTTGTAAACCAGCCTTATAAAAGATAAAGTGCAAATGTCTGTAAATTAAAAAACATTTCAATGAATGCTTAAAATCTAACATGAATGTTGAAAATATATTTTACATAGATAATAAATTACACAATATTTGGAATAATTTACAAATAATCCAATCACCCTCCGACTAACGTATCAGTGATTTGTTCCCAAAAGTCTATCATGTCATCTTCACCTTCTCTTTCTTTTATTCAAATAATAGAATGATCATTGTCATCTAGTGGTAGAGAATGCCCAAGGTGGCACTCAAATGCTTGTGCAGATACTTGCTATTGATGCTTTTTCGGCACTGCGGAAATCAATGTCGTTTCGAGACAGATGCCACCTAATATAATTGTGCAGTCATCGTGGCTATCACAATTTGGACATGTTTGAGAAATTGGTAAGATGACATATCGCGTAGTATAACATATTTCTTCAAAATGCCAAAATTCCTATCGATAACACCTCATAAGGAGGAATGTCTTTTGTTAAACATCTCTTTTCTGCCACGTGTAACATTGCTGACTCGCTCTAAATCATGTATATGATATCTCGTATCAGGAAAGTGTTTCAGATACCCCCGCTGCAATGTATAGCCAACATCCACCAAATAATATTTTCCTGGAATGTATTTCAGGTTCAGTACGATTTTTAAAGTGAATAACCAAAGGATTTGAGGCTACAACATATTGTGCGGAGGATGTGGGAAGTTGTAGTGAGGATTCCGCATAACATACTTGAAAACTTTGCTGTTGTTCGCACCGCCATTCTAATCGGGCATGACGAAAGTAAGACACATGTTAAAGTCGCACACAATGATTACATTCTGCGCAGGGGCTCTGCAACGTTCGATAAATGCAATCTTTTCATCATTTGTAACTCTCACATCAACGTAGATTTCATCTATTGCTCCAATGCAATCTTACACAGATACATTTGAGTTATTAATGTTCGGTATTCATATTTAAAATTGAATACTAGAAATTGCAAATGTTACCTTAAAGAATGACTTCTAACGCATTGAATTTTCGTAGGAGTTTGTGCAAATGTTGAATCGATTGATTTTATGACTTGTATAGATAGACTCACAAGTGCATTCAAATCCACAGAGAAGTATTTGTTAACCGTCTCAGATGAGTGTTGGAAACGTTCTATCGCACCACGCATTAACTCGTTTTATGATAATATGTAGAGCCTCATCACCAACACCTCACACTGAGTCGTCCTCGATGACTTATGAAGACCATGAAATCTACTAAGTTCTGCTAGAAGATCAATAAATATCTCCGGCTTGATGCGAAATATATTGCTGAATCTCGTTGGATGCTCGACAAGCAATTCCCCAACCCATTTTGTCTCTGATATAAGATGATGTGAAGCATGGAGATCAATCAATGTACCTGTTGCAATACTCACGATCAAGCAAATTGTTGCATTTCTCCATCTCCATCTTTCTTCATAAATCAATGCCTTTTGTTCCCTTCAATAAACTGATGCTGAGCGAATACAAACTCAAGTACTAGGTGTTATACATGTAAATCATTGTAACTGCTCTAAACGATGCCCACACAGTTTTAATTCATGTCAACCAATCTTAAGTGAAATCAAGTATTACATAACATTAAAAATAGAGATGATAATAATAACTTCAAACATATGAATATTAATTCATCCATTAACTAAAACATCATTAATAAAGTCAATTCAAGTACTATTACGTTAATCCACGTAATATTTTGCAATCAGATCCCTTACAATTACATAAAGAAGGCCATCCAGGTACTATAACGTTAATCTCTTCCAATAGAGCAATGGAGCAAGTACAAAGGAGCAGATACAAACATACCAATATAAGAGAGCAGGAGGATAAAGAGATGCATGCATAAGAATTGTGTGGTATGTAACCAATTAATTTCAAGTTGACAGCCATGATGTTTACAACCTCTCGAAAACAAATAATCTAATCATATCAACATTCCCTGCACCAAGTGTGTAGGCAAGACATCCACAGCAAATGCTCAAAGTAATTACCCCCATGAAAACTCCCCATTGGAAATTGATGCAAATACATCCTCTTCATATAAATATATTCAACCAAGAATCCTTCATTAGAAAGCGTGCATCAGACTTTTTAAAAGCTAAATTTAAGGTATTTTTGATATGTTCTCAAAGAAAAAATATTATAGATAGAATTGTACCAACCGTAGGAATTTAGGAATCATTTTAAAGAAGCAGAAAAATAAATATTTATTAGAAGTAAGAACATTCGATATACACTGAAATGAGTTCCCTAAATGATTCAAAATAATCCTTAAAACCACACATCCAGCTATAATAAACAGTTTGAACAGCTTGAACAATAATAATGAACATAGAATAATCCATAAGAACACACATCCAACTAAACATCCAGCTTACGGGTAGGATAGAGAAATGATAGCACTCAGGTATAAATAATGGCATTGCTACAATCACAAATACCTTGATCAATGTTGCAAGATAGTTTTACGACCTCATAAAATTGCTCCAAACAAAACACTCAACAATGATCAAGGTATTTGTGAATTTTCAAGAATCGGCTAAAGCATCGCTGATATGATCTCGCAACATAGCCATCTCATCACATTCTCCACACCAACGCTGGTATTGATGATCTCATCATCAATTTCCATCATCTATTCACCCAAGTGATATTTATTTGCTTTCGCGGCATTGATTCATTATGATCGCACTTATAAAGTAAATGTCAAAACGCAAATGATGAAATCGTATGCAATTATGAAGTGTCAGTGTTACAACTACACTTCTAACCTATCTCTCAAACGAATATCCTAGCATGTCCCTTAGAATACCCTAATTTTACTTCAGAACTTTGAAAGCCCTCTCAATCATACCTCGTAGTGACGAATGACACTCATTAAACATTTTTTTTCGCCCTCGCACTACTTGACTAGCTCTCTCAAAGTTTGGAATGTGGTATCTTGTGTTGGAAAATGGTTTTAAAAATCCCTGTTGTAGTGGATATTTGACATCCCACTACATAGTATTTACTTTTTATGACAATCAACCATGAGTTACTATGTAAAACTTTAGGATAAGATTTTAGTAGGATTTATCCAACCTAGAGGCGGCAGGGAAAAGTTTTGCATACGGGATTGTGCGCAGACTTGAAAATTCTATTGTAATGAGCATTACCTTCCTAACTAGCACTAACAAAAGTAAAACACATATTGAAGTCGCATATTATCATTACATTATGTATAGGTGAACCACAATGTCCAATATATGCTACCTTTTTAGCATGTGACACACTTGCATGAATATGCGTGGTAGCAATGTCGCTTATACAATCCTATATGAAATGATAATAGTTTCAAATTTGAAGATTTTTTTTTTATTTTTGATGCAAAAATAAAAAAATCTCCATATATCTTGAAGTATGAAATATTCAAAATTGATAACTCTGGAAGACATGCTTACTGATGCATTTAAATCCAATAGAGAAATATCTCTTTATCATTTCAGATGAATGCTGAAATCTCTCACATGTCAACTTTATAGATTCATTGTGTGATAAAATATAAAGTGTTATGCCCAATACCTCTTTCAAAGTTATTGTGAGGGCACCAACGAGATCATGACTATTGTGCAATTCGATCAATAGATCAATAAAAATTACTTGGCTCATATGGAACATGTTATGAAATATGTAATTATGAAGTGTCGTTGTTACAACGACATTTCTAACATATTTCTCACACGAATATCTTAGCATGTCCCTTAGAATAACCTAATTTTACTTCCGAACTCTAAAAGCCCTCTCAATCATACCTCGTAGTGACGAATGACACTTATTGAACATTTCTTTTCGTCCTCGCATTACTTGACTAGCTGTCTCAAAGTTTGGAATGTGATATCTTGTGTTGGAAAATGATTTTAAAAATTCCTATTGCAGTGGATATCTGACATCTACTACATAGTATTTATTTCTTATGACAATCAACCATGAGTTACTATGTAAAACTTTAGGATAAGGTTTTAGTAGACCTAGAGGCGACAGGGAAACGTTTTGCATACGAGATTGTGTCGCGAACTTAAAAATTCTAATATCATGAGTGTTACCTTCCTAAGCAGCCCTGACAAAAATAAAGCACATATTGAAGTCGCATATTGTCATTACATTCTGTGTTGGTGAACCACAATGTCCAATATATGCTACCTTTTTAACATTTGACACACTTTCATGAACATGTGTGCCATCAATGTCCCAAATACAGTCCTATATGAAATGATAATAGTTTCAAATTTGAAGATTTTTTTTATTTTTGATGCAAAAAAATTGATCTCTATATACCTTGAAGTATGACATATATTTGGGATCGCAAGATATTTTTGTACGAATATTTTGGAAAGTAGGGTATTCAAAATTGATAACTCTGGTAGACATACTTACCGATACATTTAAAACCAATCGAGAAATATCTTCTTATCGTTTCAGATGAATGATGAAGTCTCTCACATGCCGACCTTATCGATTCTTTTTTGTGATAAAATATAAAGTGTTATGCCCAATACTTCTTTCAAAGTTATTCTGGGGGCGCCAATGGATCATGACTATTGTGCAATTCAGTTAACATATCATTAAAAATTACTTGGCTCATATGAAACATGTTACGGTATATGTTAAGATGCCCCCCCCCGCACCCCCCCCCCCCCCCCCCCCCCCGCGCCGAAGTTTATTGACCCATTTGTTCCTGGTAAATGTTGACGTCATACATGGCATGCAAGAGATGGTTGATTCATAGTACTCAGTGAGTACACACACAGTTGTTGTAATAATTTTCTTGCAATGTTTTTTATGTACTCTCGGTGGGATTCATAACTGGAAAAGTAATAGACATAAAAAATATCAAAACTGCAATAATAATAGTATGTGCATTTGCTAACTTAAGGTCACTCATCACATTTGCTAGCATCGATAATAATATTTTTGTCAAAAATAGATGATAATATGAAAATAGAATAAGAGTAATTGTTCAAGTAAAAAAAAAGGAAAAATAGAATAGTCCAATTTTTAATGGTTATTATAAAAAAATGTCAGGTGCATTTCATACAGAACACTAATAGACAATAATAATTAGATGTTGTGATTTTAATATAAGAAACATAAGTAATGGACCCTTCTTTCAGGTGTCTAGACGTGAAAACATCTCTTTTTATTGGATTTTCAATTAGTTTCAGTGACTACAAATATGGGGCATATCTTCAAAAACTTGATGTATTTGTTCAAATATTTTTGTTACATTAGGAATAGATGAAGATTGTTGTGCATTGGTGGCGTTAGAAGATAAGTCCGTGCATACTGTAACTAGCTCGGTTATTTGGCTTCTTAAGTACGTATAACCAATTTTTTTAGTACGACTTGCCCTTGCTTTTATAGAAGGTGGTGTCCGTGCATTGCTAGATTCACTAATATCATTTCTGTCTTGTGGTGATATCTCAATTGGTTAATCTAAAAATTCTCTAGGCTCTTTTGAACCCCTGAAGAGTCCTATAATGTTCACCAATATAACATTCAATTTCTCCTCTTGCTCTGGTTCGATTCCACCAAACTTAAATTTCTTAGCACTTGGTACAACCCGTCGTTCATATAATCAGAAGGAAACAATTATGTATAATAAGTGTGCATTCCAAAAAAATTTAAATATATATGTCATAAAATATATTTGACTTCTAATTTCTTTTTCTACCAATCTGTTGCTATATCTATGGTGTTTCTAATTTCTTATAGAAGGTGGTGTCCGTGCATTGCTATCTATGGTGTTTCTGTCTTGTGGTGATATCTCAATTTTATAAAAATTTCTTAGCTTAATTGGATCGCAACCAAGACCAGTGGATTCTCTTTTGAGCTCTTTCCAGATCTTTCAGTCAGTTTTTAATGGGTCTCATTCATTCTTTAATTGGGTTCGATCATGCACCCTCCCGGCTTTCTTTTGAAAATTATTTGTAATGTTACGTCAACCTTCGTTGTTGAAGTGTGTTGTTGGTTTATTTCCTAATTCAGTTTCTTTCATAAATATGTCGCAAAAAACCAATATTGTTTCTTTATCCCATATGGCGGATGTTACGCCTTCTCTTGATGGCTCATTTGCTGACATAAGTTCAATAAAATAAGCAAAGAGCATATAGCAAAAATAAAATAATCATGACACTATTTCAATCTAATAAGATTGACATTTATGAAGAGCCATTATGCAAAGAGGCTTGCCTTTTTTAAATAAATGAATTTCCAACAAGACTGTATAGGCAACTAAAGACCTCCATTTCAACTATATTGAGAAGGATAAAGATCTCTCTCTAGCTATATAGACCATGTGTGAATTTGTAACAATAACTGACTATGTTACTGCTACATTGTTTCATCTTGAAAAAAAAAGAAGTTGATTAATACTGGACCAGTCATGTTAAAACATAATTCCTCATCCTTCCCACATTTGTAACGATAGCAAGCTATATCACTCCACCGTTTTTTCGTATGTAATTATGTAAATGCAAATCGACAGAAAACAAAAACATTATTCTTCTGTTTTATGTGTATGTGTATATGCATTTCATATCATTCATTCAACTTTATATAATTGAAATAGGGAGTTAGAGAAATAATGTCAGACAACTAATTTAGAAGAAGATAAAATTATTTCCCCTCATAATTCTTCAATTTTTCATTCATATCCTTTACTGTGCACGATTCTACAACGACCTCGTATGCTAAATATTTGAGTTGATATTGTGGAATTTGGATCCGAATCCACTTTGAATCTCAATTATTTAAGGATACTTTTGAAATACTGAAGATACGTGAGGAAAAATAAATCTATCTTCTTAAATATCTAGCATACAAGGTTACTGTAGAATCACAAACTCGGATTTGGACTATCTTTATATTTTCTTGATTCATGCACAAAAAGATGGGCAGATATCTAAATTCTACCATATAATAGAAGAATCTCACATCATAATTCCATAACGCAACTACACAACATGGTAATCTCATATCAATCTTTGCACTTTGAAAATATCATGGCATAATTCCATAGAAAAGATAACTGATTTTCAAATCCCGTGTGAACAACTCAATAGAAGAAGAAGGGGTGATATTGGCCAAAGAATAGGAGTGTTAGAGAGTTTAAAAGATGAGCGGAGAAAGAGGGGGGTCGGGGTGTGGGGGGGATCGGCCGATTGGGCTTGAGAGCAAGATAAGCGAGACAACCCGCGGGAACACCTAGGGCACGTGAGAGAAAGGAGGCTCTGGCGAGTGCACAATGGAGAAAGAAGTATATCCGAGTTGTTAAGAAGCAAACGAAAGAACCCGGGGGTCCATCCGCATTCTCATTTCTATAGTAATTAAAAACGGAGTTCCAGGCATATTTTATGAAACCCGCCAACCAAACGGTCCATAAACGCCGTTTTGAAAAAAAGTTGGTTTCAAAAGTTGAAACCAATGCAGTGTAAGTTTGATTTACTCAATTATAGTTCATGTTGGCTCACAAAGACGAATATAAAATATATAATTTATAAAACAGAATGGACGTATAATATATAATACAGTAGTTATATTTTTCTGTTTATTTAATTAATGACTTTTTTGTCTGCTTGAATTGATTTTGAGTTAACTTGAAACTGAAATTTTAAAATCGAGTTGGTTGGACATTGAATTACTTAGAGTTGAGCCTAGTCGTCGCAAAATGATTTCATTTTGAGTCATGTTTGAGTGAAGCATTTAGATTTTGTTTTGAATTTAAATATATTTAAACTCAACTTGATTTTACATATATACTTGGACATCAAAAGCTTGATTTCATGTTTGATTCTTGGGCATGCTTATGAAGAAAATATTCTTCAGGGTACCTATACGCAAGTAGTTGAACAACGTCAAAATCATGATTCCCATATTAACACATTCATGCTTCATTTTGGCCCAAAAATTAGAAAATTTTGGATTCTATAGTCATAGAATTGACTTAACAAACTTATGATTGTACATGCCCGATCCATTTAAATTTATTTTCAGTAACCATATCTTCAGTGGATGTTATTTCAATGATTGCTTAATATAATTATTCGTTTATTTGTCCCAATTTGTCACACATGCATCTTAATTTTATTATTTTTGTCGTGCTTGATTATGAAAATTCTTGTTTGCGACTGATATAATTTACATAATGACATATCTATGTGTCTCACTTTTCATTCTACATGATTTTCTCTTTACATGATATTTTTTTTAGACATTTCTCTATTTAACCACACAGCTTCAATTTATGTCTTCATCGATATTTATATCCTTTTGTTTGTCATATTCAATATACTTGAGCCAATCACGCATTGGTATCAGTTTTATCTTATATTAGTATTGATCGGTAGTTATTAATATCGCACAACCAGATTATATATCACATCTATTAATTCTAAGCCGTTTGTCTTCTAAATCTTTTTTTTCTATTTTTTTAAATTTTCATATTTTAGAAAAAGTTTCATCGATTACATCTATTCCATTTTTAAAAAGCATATATTAAGGCATTTTACTTTAAATATCCTTTATAAGCAGCTCCACACACAATTCAAAATGATATCAAGTCAATATTAATTCCTTATGCAATCTTACTATAATTGGATACTCTTTAGTGACTCCACAATTATTTTTAATACTAGTTTGTTCTCAATTGTACATATTTTTAATAACTTCAATATTCTTTTGACTAATATCTTCTATCCTTCTTTAATGTGCATCAATTCAATTCTCATAGTTCTTGATTATATTTCTTCCCGAGATAATCATCTGAAGAATCTTTTCTTCTCCCTATATATTTTTATTACTGGTCTCAATACAAAATTTGATGGCGTAACTGATATTTCGGGCATAAAACCACGTTGATCTTCTAAATCTATTGTTTATTTTTCTATTTTTATGAGTCGGTACTCATTCTTTTCATTGTATGACTCATGAATTTGATAGGAACGAGATTTTTTTTTTGCAGAAATTAGTGCAAAAATAATTGATTTTATTTCATTGGTATAAAAATCAAAATGATATAATCTCGAATATATAAAATATAAACACTTATAATTCGAGAGGCTGACGATCTCTCCCAAATCTTAATCCTAAGCTTCAAGATAACAATCACATAATCTTATCCTAAACTTATTAAGCCCTATTTATATACCCCATAAAAATTAACTAACAAATGATTCAATTGTCCTTTTAGTCTTACGCCCATCATAAGTCTTCAAACTATTTTCGCGATTAATAGGTGGACGATGTCGTAGGCGCCGGTTTAACATTACTCTCATCCCAAAAAGATACATTGTCTTCAAGGTGGAAGAGAGAAAACACGTGCTAGATTAAGTCGTATGATCCTTAATCATAAACTAACTTGAGTATGGCTTTTGCTGTAAGCACTTGACTGAAATAAGCGATTGGTCTACTGAAGTTCTGGCGGCGGTTCCGGAAGAAGTGAAATATATGAATTCTCTATGGAATGGGTTGAATCGGAGCAAAGGGCTGCATTACATAGGCCGGGGAAGGCTTTGGCAACATGTAGCTATGGGGGACTAGGGTTTCATGCGACAAAGACATGGAAGGGACCTTTGCAGGCCAGGATTGAGTGGGCCTTTGTGACCGAGCCCAATAGTCTTCTTAATAGATGCCTAAGATGTATATATGAGGACAATCGGTGGAACAACTACAGGAGGAGAGGGACCTTTGTTTCATGGCAAGTTGTTTGTGTTGGTGCGGCCAGCCTTCAAATGATACTTAGGTGGAGGATTGGAGAGGGCAGGAAGGTGTCGGTCTTGGACCGTGCTTGAATCCACGATGCGGCGTTGCTCAAGTGGCCCACGCTTGTTAACGCTGATGTAGCAGAGAATATCTTCATTAAAATTCTTATTTAATACTTTTAAAACATTATTTCTATCTTTTCTCAATTTCTTTATGATTTACTTGGATCATGTTAACTTTGCCTCTCATGCATTTGGATTAGTTATCTTTTTTCTAGTTATTTTATATATCTTATTTTTTTAATTGTCTAACTTATTATATAAATTCTCAAAAGCTGTAGTATTTGCTTTTTTCACTATACTGTTTCTAGGAGCTCTAACTTTATTATAATTACTACAATCCTCATTAGCATTTATCTTTTAAAGGATATTTTTTTCCTTAATAATTTCTTCTGTTTCTTACTCCACCAAATCTTTGATGTTTAACCACAACAACTTAGTAAAATGTTTGAATACAAGAGAGGCTGATCCAATATTTTGCCAGAGGAATATGCCAGTCAAGCTTTTGAAAACCATTTTTTGTATTAAACAGAAATTCATTCTTCCCACATTTTTTTTGTTTTCACTGACTAATCTTTAGATAATAATTGGGCCATCTCACTTTAATAAAAATGTCTCCATTCTTGAAGGCAGGGGGTTCGAATGCTTAGATTGACTGCCCAACTCTTATTCTTTGTCCATGAATTGAACCCGTTGAAATTTGCTTGGATGCTTCTTTGATTTATTTCTGTCAGTTGATAAATTTTTACAGCAGTACTTGAAATGATGTACCTGGGAATCTTGAAATTTTAACTTCTCTTAAGTAGGCTTAGGCACTTGTTGTAATGAACTAGATAGTGCCCTAGTAGGAATGTTTCTTGGTAATTCAATTCATAAGCTAAACCACTAAAGTTTGGTTTGTTTGGGTATCTTCTTGTCATAAGGAAGTTGAGAAGGTGCTTTCGGAAGCTACCTTATGATTTTTTTTCTCAGCCTTGACAAGGTGCACTTACTTAAAAACAGCAAGTCTGCTTTCACAAAGCTTCTAAAAACATTATCAAGCAAACCTTAATTCTTTGTCATTTTGTTAAGACTATAGAGGTTGAGAAGGTGCTTTCAGAAGCTACCTTATGAATTTTATTCCTTTTTTTTTTCCCTGCCCAGACAAGGCACACTTACTTTACAACAGCAACTTACTGTCATAAACCATATAAAAATATTATCAAACAAACTTTAATTGTTTCTGTTGTCATGTTAAGACTATTGAAGGTTAGCCTAGCCTTTTTTGGCTCGTCTGCTAGATTTTCATCAGATTGTTCATGTAATGATTTATTTTTTTTATTTTGATTGAATCAATTTTTGTAGCTAAAAAAAGGGTTATGCATGGTGCTTGGAGCTCCCCTTATTGCATTGCATGAGGAGGGGTTGTGTATACAGTCTCATCATTGTATTTGCATGGGATATGTCCATGACTCAAATATAGGACCTCTAATTTCACTGGCGATAACTTAACCACTGTTCCAATCACGGCCTTTTTATTTCTTGGGACTAACTCCTGAAAAATAGTGATATTTCTAACTGTGATTTTTCAACTTCAGTCACTTCTTATTTATATTCCTTTTTCGGTATCAAATGTTAGGACTTATAAAAGTGCAAATGTTTGTGATTTTTTAGACATATGTGTTTGGCGTGGAGTAGCCTTCTATTCTAAGGTTTTTACCTGTGTTTTGACAGGTCCAATGGATATGACTTTAGTGATGATACTTCTTAATAGCATATCATGCTTTGGCCACTTGTCTTCATGTAATACCATAAAATCAGGGCTGGTTCACAGATACTACAAAGCAATTGATGAGATCTTAATGTTGTTGAAGCCTGAATTGGAAGAGGCTTCCATCTCTGAGATAGCTCCAGATGACAAACTGAATAAAATGTTGGGAGAACTTGATACTTTAGTTAATGAAGCGAAGGAACTACTTGGAAATTGGCATCAAACGATGAGTAAAGTTTACTCTGTATGTACAATAGCAACCTCTTTTTTTGTTTTGATTGCATGCCTATATTATGATAATCGCTTTGTAACCGGGACAATGAAAAATTCAATGAAAATCTTTTAACTGTTTCCCCTATAAAATGAAATTCTTGTTTGCTAAAAACTGAAAAAGATTATGCCATTCAGTTCCTGCTGCATATTGTTATTTTTTCATTGTGCTCCTATTCTGTTGGTTCCATGAGAAGGGAATTAATTAAAAAACTCCTGCAAGGTTTTATCATCAGTATCATTGGTTGATTTTTCTTCTAAAAGTAAGACTAATCATTTTTATAGAAGTACATTTTGCATCTACATGGAAAAATGCATCCAGTGAATGTGTTTCTTTTTTCCAAGCTTTTTCTTTTGCATATTTTTTTTACTGGATTATTGAATAAAGGAACCCGAGTAAATGAACGTTTTAGATTATGGGCTTGAAGTTAGTTCTATGATTTTGGTTATATTATTTTCTTTTTTACATTTCCTTTCCTTTTCTTTTTTATTCCAACAGTTTTTTGTCAATTAGTAGCTGTTGATCATTGAAATGATTATTTAATTCTTGACTACTTGCACTGTCACTATTGCTGTAGTTAAACTAATCTATAAAGTTGGTGAGAATTCATTATTAATATGTCGTGATGGAAATTTTATACCCCTTGAAAAGTGGTATGCATATCTGCATATTCAGTTCTTAAGAATTAACAAATTTGTTCTATTTGACTTTGTACGGACTTCATCTTGGTCATAGTTCTAAAGAACCAATACCTCAGGTTGTTTCGTATCAACCCCAAAATGCCTTGTCCAACCAAATTCTCTTCTTTTGTGAATTGAGAGGTTTATTATGTGATGCTTGAACCATTAAGGTTGAGTCTATTGCATGGCCATACAATAACCGTTAAAGCAATTCATCAAGTAATTCATGTAATTAGTATGCCACTTGAACATTATACTTATTATTTTGAACAATTAGAATTCATACATTTTTTTAATCACTTTTTTAAGGCCCGTTTGGGGCAGCTTATAAGTGTGGGCGGCATTTTGAAAACGCCGCCTCGTCGTTTGGTTTGCATGTTTGAGGTGATGATCCTAAAACAATGTTTTGTAATTTCTTAAGAACTCAATCGCGGGGTTATACCCGTGATCTGTGTTCGCCCTCGCTCATTCACGGAACTCTACCCGCTCCTCTGCCGAAAGCCAGGCTATGGACCGAGGTCTCGCAGTTCCTCTTCGGTT
Organism: Phalaenopsis aphrodite; assembly: GCA_003013225.1. Taxonomy (NCBI): domain Eukaryota; kingdom Viridiplantae; phylum Streptophyta; class Magnoliopsida; order Asparagales; family Orchidaceae; genus Phalaenopsis; species Phalaenopsis aphrodite. The sequence continues at coordinate 2,045,424 of NEWO01000050.1, forward strand.
CTGGTTTTACTATCACCAAAGGACAGCTATGGACGATAATATTTAACGATTCTGCAATCTGCATTGTTTATTGAATATGTAAGCGGATCAGGAGGAGTTGTTTCAATGGTAGGGGAGGGTTTGATGCCATTGACAGGGCAGAGGTCTAGCCATCGTGTTTAGGCGTTTCCAATCTTATGTTGTGGAACATAATGCTTTTATCCCTATGCGCATTTCTTGAACTTTTTTTTCCTGCCTTTAGAGATTTTTTTTTAAGTTCTTTGGTCTAAGTTCATTAGTAATTCCATGGTTTGGGCCTTTGATCTCTTTTGATGCTATAATAATGGCTTTTAGGTGAATAAATAGTGAAATGGCATAATTCTCTAGAGAAGTATTTGAGATTTGCTTAAAAAAATATTGAAAAATGTCTAGTTGAACTCTATTCCTAAATTCGTAGATCACGATGTCCTCCTGGTTCGTTTTCTCCTCTCCACCCTTATTTCCGCCCTCTTACCCGCCCAACTTGGCCAATATCTCAGGCCAACAATTGCTTGAAGTTTGGATGGAGAGTTTAGGTATATTTATCTATGAATTTATTTCTTATTTTGGGAGATGAGATAACTATGGTAATTCTAAGAATCGGGAGAGCGTCTTTTCCTTCAAGTTGTTATTAATTTGATTTCTCCATTTTGCTCCTTTTTTCCATTATGATTTGCACTAGACCTGCTTGCAGCAAGCTTGTATATATTCTTTCTCAGATTTGGGAGAAATGAGACGTAGTGGTGAATTGCAATTTTCAATTTTGGTTCTCTGATGTGTTGTTCTATTTCTTTGGATTGTCGATGATTCTCTCAGTTACATGGGATTAAGGTAACTGATGATTTTTAGCTCTGTTGCTCTGAATTGCTCTGCATCCATTTTGCATTTGTTCTCTTGTAAAGCTTATGTTGATATGCATTGATGCTTTATTTGGTGTTGATACTCTTGTTTTTATGCTAGTTTCTTGTTTTCACTAGATGTTAGTATAAAGTCAAAATTTTGATATCAATACATGAGTGGGAGATCAACTGTTTTCCAAACACATAAACCAAATAGCTTATCTAAATAAGGGGTAGAATGATCATTTATCCAAAAATAAATGTAAATCAGCTGTTTTAAAAAAACACAAACCAATGATCAGATGCTAATCAACAACTTATTTGGATAAGCTGCAACTGCCCCAAACAGACCATTACTCTTGCAAGCATGTTAGAGTTGGCTTATTTCTCAATTTATGCAACAACCAAACTAATCTGATGTAGACCCCCAAATCACCATCATCATCATTAGCCTTGTACGGACTATTGCATTTGGCGTTTTTCATTCTTTCTTGTTAAGCATTATTTGAGGTGTTAAAACTATTCCTTGCACATAATTTTGAATGGCAACCGTCCATATAACTTTAGGTGCACCGCCTTTTAGTCCCTAGTCTCTTGACTCAAATTTTTTCAACTCATCTAATAGTTATATTTTCTACCTTATATAGTCTAACCACCTAAGTTTATTTTCAGTGAATTTTTTTTCAATTTATTCTACTCCAACATCTTTTCTTATATAATTATGCATTAATTATTATTTTTAATTTTCTTCATACATTCATCTGACATTTTCATTTTTTTTCTACAGTCAAATTAGACATCAATAATTTTTCTACTGTCAAACATTTAAATCCATACAATGTCTAGGCTTTTATAAGTTTATCTTTAATTCTTCATAATATCATTTATACATTAAATTTTGAAGGTACTTCTCTATTTTAATCTCTTAGTCAAAACTCTAGAAGTTGTTTCCTTTTTTTTTTCTACATAATAGATCCAATATTTTTAAACCTATCTGACTTGGGTGTCACCTTATTTTCTAATAATATTGAATGATAATGTTAATACCAGACTCATGAAAATTACATAATACATATTTAGTGTTTCTTCTACTAATTCCTAAGATATTCATCTTATAAATATTTTCTCCTCTATTCTAATTTCTTTCTTTATTCTGTTGGATATCTCATCAATTAAAATTATGAAAAAAATATATCTCTGGTCATATAGCTTTAATATTTTTTATAAATATCCCTTTGCTATAAAAACCTTAGAGGGTGTGGCTTTTTAAAATTCTTCGTATAGTCGGAGTCTGGCCATGTACTCCCAAACTGGCAATTGCTTGATAATGGAAGGCTTTGCATGGAGAGTAGTCGGAAAATGTGATAATTTTTCCATTTTCTGAAGTTATGTATTCTGAAGTTATGGAAGGAAAATTTCGGGTAAATATATAGCACAATGATCTAGGCCTCTTTTTCTCTGAATTGCCTAAGATTGTTTGGTCTGCAATCAATCATAAAATTTATATCATGCTATTGAACACAAGGATTATAAAGCTGGCCCAAAATAGCTTTTGTAAGGCCAAGGATGGTGAGGATTTATAGAAACAATATACTGAATGTTAGCACACTATATATGTTATTGTTTTGGATCACTGGTGTTCACCTATGTTCTACGTTAACTAATTTAAATAATTTTTTAACTCACTTTGAAAACTTACTGAAGCCCTATTTAATCCAGAACTCAGAAGAATTATTGAAAATGGATGGTGAGGATTTTGAAAGAGGTCCTTGATAAATAAAATATAGTGCTAGGTAAAAGGGTCTAGGAAAAAGGGGAGACAGATGCTTCAAGTATCTATTATTGCCTGGTAATTTATAGAAATCTGCTTATTTCTATTTTAGGTTATCCATTTATACATTTTGCCACTGAAGATATTTTTTTCTTTCGCTTTCTGATCTCTTTTTTCCTTAATGACTGCATTCCCGAGCCAGCTACCCTTTATTCTGATGCACCCTTTATCCTAACTGTTTTATTCAGGTGTTGCAATACGAATCAGCACTAACGAAAATACAGACATCAGCAGTCGTCACTTGCCAACTACTTATTTCCTTATGTCCTTCTAATGTTACTGTAGAAAGTGTTGAGGTGATGAAAGTATGCTCAGAAATATTCTTTTTTCAACCCACTAATTATTGAATTTTCTACTTATTGTACCTCCTGATTTCTTGCAATTAAATTTCAGGATTCCATGAAGAAGATTAAGCTAATACATTTTGAAAAAATCTCAGATAACATTAAAAAAGTCATAACAGATCAGAAAGACAAAAGGGTGCCTAGTTCTGATCATCTGGAGAAAATTTCAACCTTCTTGAACTTGTCTTCTAATCAAGAATTGCTTATGGAGGTCGTTGCATTGGATAAGCTTAAATCAAAAGTATTCCGTAGCGATAATCATACAGAAATGGAGTACATTGATCATATAATTGCACTTGTCAGTTATATGCATGATTGTCTTGTTAAAGTAAAACAGGTGCACAGCATCAATGGGGTGCCCATTCCTCCTGACTTTTGCTGTCCACTCTCCCTAGAATTGATGTCTGATCCTGTGATTGTGGCATCTGGACAAACTTATGAGCGAGCCTTTATTAGAAAATGGCTTGATCAAGGGTTTAATGTTTGCCCCAAGACCCGACAAACACTTGGGCACTCCAATTTGATACCCAATTATACTGTTAAGGCGCTTATTGCAAGCTGGTGTGACTCGAACAGCATCAAGTTGCCTGATCCGCTTAGGTCCATGAATCAAAGCCTACCCTCTGCTTTCATCAACCCTATGGATACCAAGGAAAATGACTGTAATCCCTCCCCATCCGATCAGTCATCTAGGAATAAATATTCTAGACCAGCAGAGCAAAATTCATCAACAGTAAATGTGCATAAGGATCAAACTTCTTCCAATGGGATACATATAGAAAGCCACGTTCATGAGAAAGCTTTATCTCATCACCGTAATTCAAAATCAATGGGTTCATCTTTTCAGGCTACTAATGGCTCTGATATAGATGTTGCAAGGATGTCATTATCAGGTCCTGATAACAAAAGTGAATCCAGGTTATCACATAGACACGTTAGCTCTGGTGGTCAAACTTCAACTCAATCCAATCTTGGGCAACATGTTCGCAGCGCTTCTGCTTCCACTCATTATAGCAGCGCCGTTTCAACTAATGATCATCCTGAAGGATTAGGAGATATGCGTGTTATCTCTCGGGTACCTAGCGACCTTACTCATTATAGCAGCGATACTTCAGGTGAAGTTATGCAAGAGGCTCCAACTTCCTCTGGCCCACTGATAGAACCTGAATTTTCATCAAAGTTGGCAGAAACTAGGTCAAGAACTCAAACCATTTGGCGGCGTCCATCAGAAAGATTTACTCCAAAAATCATTTCCTCACCCTCTTTGGATAGACGACTGGACCTAACTGGCATTGAGACGCAGGTGCGGAAACTGATTGAAGATCTACGAAGTGATTCTCTTGATTTGCAGAGAGCTGCCACAGAAGAGCTACGCCTTCTTGCTAAACATAACATGGAGAACAGGATAGTGATTGCAAATTGTGGGGCAATACCCCTATTAGTTGGTCTTCTTCATTCAGCTGATCAAAAGGTCCAAGAGGATGCTGTAACCGCGCTTTTAAACTTATCAATCAATGACAACAACAAGATGGCCATTGCTAATGCAGAGGCAATTGATCCGCTCATTCATGTACTTCAAACAGGAAGCCCTGAAGCAAAAGAAAACTCAGCTGCAACACTATTCAGCCTTTCTGTCATTGAAGAAAACAAGGTTAGGATTGGACGTTCTGGAGCTATCAATCCATTGGTTGATTTGTTAGGTAATGGGACACCACGAGGAAAGAAGGATGCTGCTACAGCTTTGTTTAATCTATCAATATTTCACGACAACAAAACAAGAATTGTTCAGGCTGGGGCTGTTAGGCATTTGGTTGAGCTAATGGATCCAGCAGCTGGCATGGTTGATAAGGCTGTAGCTGTTTTGTCTAACCTTGCTACCACGCCTGAAGGAAGAACTGCAATTGAACATGAAGGCGGGATCCCTGTGCTTGTGGAAGTTGTTGAATTAGGATCAGCAAGAGGGAAGGAAAATGCAGCAGCAGCTTTGCTTCAGCTATGTACAAATAGCAACAGATTTTGTAGCCAAGTTCTCCAAGAAGGTGCTGTGCCACCATTAGTAGCATTGTCACAATCAGGCACACCACGGGCTAAAGAAAAGGTATGATTGCCCTCCAATAGGTGTCTGTATTCTTAAATGTGAAATTCCTTGCTTTATGGTTTTGCATGTATTGTGAATCTTTTCTTTTGAGGAACCAATCGATCAGAAAGTGAGCTATAGTGTTTTTATCAAATCCGCAGTTAACTAATATAAGAATTAGTTTATTGCAGCAGCTTGAGTATCGGCCAGTGTTAGGCATTCTTCTAATAAGGTCCAACTCAAATAAGGTAGACCTGAGGGTCATGATATAGACTTCAAATTTAAGAGAATCTTGATTAATTTGAGAGTTCAATTTGGCAATTGTCTGGTGTAACACTGACATGGTGCAAGTCTAATTTGACAAATAGTTGCAAGAAGGTTTCATGTGTGATCATCAGTTATAACACTTAAATAGTTTCAGTTATAACACCTAAATATTATTTCCTTTTTCCAATATTTATTCTTCATTTAATTATGGTGTTCACCAACTCTCCTCTTTTCACATTCAAAGTTCAAAAGTTCCATGTAGCAAATCTAATATTAATTTTAGACCTAATTAATATTTCCCATGATAATTGGGTTAAGTAGTGCGTCACTTGCAGTTGATGTCTTAGTCAATGATTAAATATTTTTCATGATAAATGTGTTAGTTTATGACACATCACTTTTGGATGATGTCCTACCAATCCCATTTTGCTTCTCACCATTATTGGGTTAGATCATAACACATCTCTTTGAGGATCACTCTAGCACTAGAAAAATTTTAGGGAAATTTACATATACCAAATAACTCTTATGTATTTACATATCTCACACCCAAAATTTGATATTTACACTCATATTACACCTTGGTGTCATAAAACCATACATGAAAATGTGTATTTTACTTAAATGTAGTGATGGTCGTATTTTGATGTGATATTAAAGATCTGAATAGTGTGCATGTAATTATGAATGTTTAAGTGTTAGATATTTAAATATATAAGAATTGTGTGTAAATGCCCCAAAAAATTAAATCTGGATTCATTTAAGGAATTTTGACATAAAATTTTCAATAATTTATTAATTTTACTATCAACCGTCATTCTTTTTCATCTAGGCTTGAGAGTGACATAAAAAACCCAAACCCTGCCTTTTTTTTTTCTCATCATATTTTTACTGGCTTATTCATTTCTCTTGATTTAACATTTGTTTCTTATTGCAAGACCTATAGCCTTTATAGGTTCTACCATCTAGGAAAAGTTTTCAGAGATTATAAGGCGGATACTACACTACACCAAATGCCCATGCAATCCTTGGTCCAACATATTACTATCTGATTGCAACTCCTATCTTCTTCCACAACATCATCCTCATCTACAAATTAAACATTGTCTCTATGGACAGGATTTTCTATTTGTTTTTTGAAGAGTTTTTTTTTTTTAATAAAACAATGTGATACTAATCTTCGTAACTAGATACCAATATTAGTGTTCATTCTGTCTCGTGAACTTTAACCTTTTTTATACAAGTTTATTGGCAAATCTTGCTTCTTGTACTCGATAAAACTTAGAACCTTCCTCTTTAACCAGTAGGATGATGTTGAAATGATTGACTAGTTAAGAAACTCCAATATAATTGGCTATCTTATGAGGGACGCTCCATCTAAAAGGTATCATTTAAGCATAATAATGTGATGGAAACATCCAGTTTTTTTTGGGCTTGTGTACCATTTTTCTTATTTTGTTATTTAATGTTTTAACATATAGAAGATATGTTTGGTTTTTTAATATATTTATCATTTAACAAAAATAATTAGTAAAAAATGATTAAATTTGTCCCTTGACTATTTGTGAGAGGTCATTTTAGTCCCAGTCTAAGTAAATGGTCTTATTAGTCCTTAGACTCTTTATACAAGAACTAACTTATTTTAGTTGTCTAAATTAATGAAACTTGAAGTTAGTGATACTAAAAATAGGTATATTTTGAGAAATATATATTTATTGTAATTTTATTTAATATAATTTTTTACTTAGTTTATTTTTTCTTGTATAGCAATTGTTTTTGCATACACTAGGAGTGTATTGAGATCATGCTGGTTGCAATGTGAGTTAATTTTTTGTGATAAATAATTTTATCTCATATTTTTCTTCTTATATTATAATTAATATTTCAAGTCTAATTTATAATCACAATGGAAACAAAGTAATAAATTTATTACAAAATTTTAATTGGCTTCGCAATTTGCATGATTTCAAGTGCTCCTATTATATAAAAAATTAGCTGCTATATGCATAGAAATAAGATAAGTGATAACTTAGATTTGTTAAAAAATTAAATAAAAAGTATTTTTTTTAAATATCCTATTTTTAGCATTTTTATTTTTTTAAATATTCTTATTTTTAGCACCATTATTTTTAGTTTCCCATAATTTATATGAAATGATTATTTTAATCTCTGTTTAAAGATTGTGATGGTTGAATTGGGCCTTTTATAGTGTATAAAATGATCCCTCGTAAATAATCGAGATACTATCTTGGTCCTCATCTTATAATAGAAAATAATTTGTTCATTATTATTGTCCTCAATCATCAAATCTCCGTTAGATACAATCTTATATGGGGATGTTTTCATCGTGGACATTGTTGATGTTGTTTGCCACTAGCTTTGATGTCGAAGTCTAATGCAATGGTGTCCTTGTTCAGCATTATTCACAAGTTTTTGTCTGCACGCATGAATCCATTGTCATGTTCGAGCTCCATAATGTAGATCTATCTTTAGAAGAATTCTTGTTGTCCAAGCTATGCTAGAAGCTACTCATCAAGCATATGAACAACATCCCTATCCCATCTAATCTTTATCCTAACATTTCTTTTCACGGATCCACTCTCTTCACTCGCTGCACCTCCTCGCAACATGCCTCATTGTTTCTCTAGCAAAATTCCTTTCCTCATCATCAATAAATTTCTTTGTCGCTTCTCTATGGATATCTCATGGTGTTACTTTAGCACATTGTGACACTCCGCCATCTCTAGAGGGGTTAGCAACTCAACGACAGGAAAGAAGATTCTAGAAAAGACTAGAAAGAGAAGAACAATCTAAGAGATTCTTGAAGGATTCACGACATTCCAGAAAAATGTTGGAAGAGGAAAGCTTCAAGCTGAGAACTCTGGGATAGTCTGGAATGCTCTAGAATCTTGTATATTTATAGAATAATATACAACTATCTAGAAGTTTAATCTACTCTAAAGTTATCTAGAAAGTTTTCTAGGATTTGAGGGAGGACTATAGGTAGAAGTCCCTCCCTCTCATTTGGAACCACCCAAGGTTCCGAAGTAACCAAGCGTGTGAAGTGGAAACAAGGAGAGGTTATTGAAAGAAGAGGGAGGGACTTGAGCAATGCTTTGGAGTCATGGTCACCTCTGATGATGATGCTAAGATTTAGTTTGGAGCTCTTTGTCTTTCTGACACCTACTATGCTCTGGTGGAGAAAAGGTGAGGAGGCAGAAAAATGTATGTGCACCATATCTACTTTGTTGTTTTCTATAATGAGTTCAAAAGACAATTTTATCTTAAGAATGCAAAGGATGGGGCTAGAACCCGATTGTGGAAGCTTAAACAAGCAGGATTAATTCAAGAGTACATTAAGGACTTCACTAGTTTGATCCTTGAAATCCCTAACATATTAGACAAGAATGTTCTCTTTAACTTCATGGATGAGCTTCAAACATGGGCAAAGACAGAGCTTAGAAGACGTAGAGTGCATGATCTCACTGCCGCCATTGTCGCTGTTGAGAGTTTGATTGACTTTACAAAGGAGTTCACAAAGACAAAAGATAAGAAGAGTACTCATTTCAAAGGTGGTGGAGATAAAGGCCAACAATAAAAAATACATTTGTTACGAATTATCCATCCAAGGGAAATAACAGGGGAAAGTAAACGGACAACAAAATCAAGGCACATAACAATTGCTTCTTTTGTGGAGGACCTCATTGAGCAAGAGAGTGTCCTCAAAAGAAAGCCTTGAACTCTCTGCTAGCAAGGCATCGTGGAGAAAAAAAAAACAAGAGGAAACGATATGACAACATAGGTAAGGTCTATAAAGTTGTTGAATGTGATGCAATCTTCCCCAAAATCCCAATTAAAAGGTTTACTCTTTGTGGATATGGTGATAGGTGGGAAGTCTGTTAAACCCGTGGTGAATACAGTTGCTTCTGATAACTTCAACCTCATTGAAGAAGAACAAAGGATAGGATTACAAGCAAGTAGAAGAGGAGGCTCCATCAAAGCAGTCAATTCAACAGCAAGACCAATGCATGGTGTAGTCGGAGGAATAAAGAACAATGTTGGAGCTTGGTCATGTACATTGAACTTCTCTGTCATCTCAGTGGATGATTTTAAAGTTGACTTAAGATTAGAATTCATGAATCAAGTAAAGGCGTTCCCAATACCCTTTGTCAATAACATGTGCATTATGGAAGAAAATCAAGCTTGCATAGTACCGACAATAAGGACTAGAAAGTCTGACATGAAGGTGCTATCAGTCATGCAGTTTCACAAAGGATTGAAGAGAAATGAAGAGAGCTACTTAGCTATTCTTCACAACTTAGATGATGAACTACTTCAATCTGTCATACCTAAAAAGATATGAGTCCTTAGAGAATACCAAGATATCATGCCAAAAGAGCCACCTAAGAAATTGCCATAAAAAAGAGAAGTTGTTCATCATAGTGAGTTGGAACCAAGCCACCAGCAATAGGTACTTATCGCATTGCTCCTTCTGAATTAGCAAAACTAAGGAGACAATTGAAGGAGCTATTGGCCACAGGGTTCATCCGAGTTCCGACCCTTTAAAGCCCATTTGGTCAATCCTTTTCCAAAAGAAGGAAGATGGATCGCTGTGCATGTGCATCGACTACAGGGCTCTCAATAAGATCACGGTCAAGAATAAATATACAATTCCTTTGATTGCGGATTTATTCAATCAATTGGGAGAAGCTTGCTACTTCTCAAAATTAGATCTTCTTTTAGGCTACTACCAAGTACAGATAGCTGGAGGAGATGAGCCAAAGACTACATATGTCACAAGATATGGTTCATATGAATTTTTGGTTATGCCCTCTAGCTTAACCAATGCACTAGCAAAATTTTGCACCTATTGAACAAGCTTTTCCACCCATACCTTAATCAATTTGTAGTCATCTATTTGGACGATATAGTAGTATACAGTAAGATCATTAAGGAACATATTACACACTTAAGGAAAGTGTTTATAATTCTTTGAAAGAATGAGTTGTACGTTAAGAAGGAAAAATGCTCCTTCGCTACATCAGAAGTGGATTTTTAAGGGAACAAAATCAAGGATGACAATTTGATCATGGAGGATAATAGGATAAATGCCATTGAAGATTGGGAACCACCCTCAAAGGCACATGAGCTTTGATCCTTCCTTGGCGTAGTTAATTATTATTGTTGATTCATCAATGGGCAATCAACAAAAGCAGCTCCACTAACCAATATGGTCAAGAAGAACAAACCATGAAAATGAACACGAGAATGTCAAAGGCCCTTTTAGGATCTCAAAGAGGCAATAAGTTAGAAACTGTACTCCAACTACCCAACCATACCAAGCCATATGAAGTTCACACTGATGCTTCAAATTTTGCTATTTGCAGTGTTCTTTTATGCAAGAAGGGCATCCAATCGCCTTCAAAAGTAGAAAGCTCAATGAAACAGAATGACGTTACACAATACCAGAAAAATAAATGATTGATATCACCCATTGCCTTCGGACATGACAACGCTACCTACTTGGATCAAGATTCTTGATCTTGATTGATACTATTGCTACAAGCTATGTCCAAACCCAAAAGATGTCAAGTCCAAAACAAGCAAGGTGGCAGGACTTCCTAGCTGAATTTGATCATGGAGTACAAACTTGGAAGGGTAAATGTGGTAGCTGATGCATCGAGTCGAAAAGCAAAGCTAACAAGTTTATGAGAAGTCACTAGCTCACTAATAGGAAGAATCTGGGAAGATCTAAAGGCTAATTCTCAAGCTTATAGCATCATATTGCCTTGATCAATCATGGCAAAACCAAAATATTTTGGCTAGAAGAAGACATCATTTATATCAAGTGTGGGAAGATATACGTGCCAAGATGGGAAATTTAAGAAAAGACTTAATTAAGGAGTGTTACGACTCTTTAGGGGCATGACATCCCCAAATGAAACACACATTTGCTCTTTTGAAATCTACTCATTATTGGCCAAGCAAGCGAGATGATATCGAAGAATACTTTTGAACTTGCCTTGTTTGTCAACAAGATAAAACTGGCCAACAATCACTTGGGAGCTTATTGGAATCATTACCTGTACCTGAGAGGCAATGGGAAAGTGTTTATATGGACTTTATTTCTAGTCTATTGAAGTCCGAAGTATTTGGAAGTATCATAGTTGTGGTGGACAGATTCAACAAATATGCGACCTATTTTGTTGCCCCAATCGACTTTACAGCTAAAGAAGCTGTAATATTATTTCTTCACAACATGGTCAAGTTATGGGGAGTCCCAAAGAATATTATTAGTGATCGATATTCTTGCTTTATCGAAAGATTTTGGACTGAGTTCCTCAAAATCCTAGGATTAGAATTAAACTTCTTCACATTTTTCACCCTCAAAGTGGTGGGCGGGCAACATTGGCTAATGCTTTATTGGAAGCATACTTCTGGCACTATGTGAGTGCCAATCGGCTAGATTGGGCTAAACTTCTTAACTTTGCACAATTCTCCTACAATTTGCAATAAAGTGAAGCCACATGTAAGAGTCCATTCGAGATCATTATGGTACAACGATCATCAACACCTCTATCACTTACCCGACGATATGAAGGGAAGAGTCGAATTGCATTCAAGTTTGCCAAAACATGAGCACGAGCGACACTTCACAAGGCGTTTAGAAAGGTACATAAAGGATTAATACATAAACATAGGACCTTTCAAAGTGATCAAACAGACAGGAAAGGTTTCCGACATACTCCTTCCACCAAAGTTAAAATTCATCCAATTTTTCATTTAAGCATGTAAAGTCATATCATGGTACAAAGAAAATCCATCAAGAAGATTCTCTAAGCAAGCACGACCAACAATAATCATTTCTTTTGATAAATAAGTGGATGAAATACTTATTGATCGGATCATTCGTCAATAAGGGGTGCTATAAAGTGTACTTCTTCAAGTGGAGAGGACTACCTCACAGTGAAGTCGGTTGGGAACACAAAGATAGATTATGGCAATTCAAAGAAAATTTATAGCGGTATCAGGAGCAAGGTGCAATGAGCGCTTTGCGAGCTCAGGTGAGAGAGAGTGTCACACTCCGTCATCTCTAAAGGGGTTAGCAACTCAACCATGGGAAAGAAGATTCTAGCGAACACCGGAAAGAGGAGAACAATCTATAAGAGATTTTAGAAGGTTCCACCGCATTCTAGAAAAATGTTGGAAGAAGAAAGTTTCAAGAGAACTCTAAGATAGTATAGAAAGCATTAGAAGCATGTATATGTAAATGATAATATAGAACTACCTAGGAGCTAATCTATTATAATGTAATCTAGAATGTTTAGTCGAACTTGAGGAAGGATTATAAATAAAGGTTCCTCCCTCTCATTTGGAACCACCCAAAGTTACCAAACAATCAAGTGTGTAAACATTCTTCTCTTAGTGGCGTCTTCATTTCTTTTAATAACATTTCCTTGTTTCTTTTTTAGATACTTTTTGTATTTCTAAGTCCAAGCATTGCAAGTGCTAGATTGACTTAGTGCTTAGGAAGAATGCTAAAGCCGCACGGGTAACTTAAGAGAAATATGTCCATGACACCGCGCTTCCTCTTCTTCGCCCTCATAGTCCGTCGCAATCTCTTTTGTGAACACTAAATTTGCACCCCATCCTGCCTCCAATGCCGCACTACTTGATCACAACCCCTTCTTCTCACTCACACTTTTCTTCATTGGCATGATCACCTCATTGATCGCCCCCAGAAGAGCCTTGTTGGCGACTGTTGATTTCCCCTCCAATGTTGCTCGAGGTTTCCGTTGCCACCCAAGACAATGAATATGCTGCTTGTAGCTTCCTTGGGGACATTTTACGGCAACGTGATTCGAATTGTGAGGTTGATAGAGCAACGTTACCCTGTTTTCTTCCTCACAAATATTTTCGAATTACTGGAAACTTGTTGTACTCTGTTTTTAATGTTTTTTCTTTTAATAAACTGATATGTATTTTATAGTAAAGATAAGTAAAAAAAAAAGGATCTTTCTTAAGAAGCAAAAATAAATAAAAAAAATTGTTCTCAAATAAGGCCATAGTAAATGATCCAATCTTGGCTCTTAAGCTTTACGATAATTAAGAATTTTTCTGTCTATTGCGATGATGGATGCCTCCTGAAATGATTTCATTTTTAAGCACAATCGTCTGATTTTCATCCTATCTGTCAATATGTACTAAAATTTCTGCCACTCGTCTACAGGCTCAGGCTCTCCTCAGTTTCTTCCGGAATCAGCGACATGGTAATGCTGGGAGATCATAGTGTGGGGTTTTTTTTTCCTTTATTTTTTTTCTCCCCTGTATCTATGTTTGCAGCTTAGTTGTGTGTAAGTAGGAGTTTGTTTGGATTGTGAGCTTTATAATTGTTGTAGGTGGCGGCATTTTATTACCCAAATTAAAAGTGTTAAAGTTGGGAATTGTTGTCAATGCCATTTGGGAACTGTATCTCCTACATTGAATTATTGTAAAAATAAGATTAATCTGTAAATCAGTGTATCAAACTAATATGACCTGTTCCATTCCATGTTCATTACTACATTCTTCTTTAAGCTACTTATTTGTGAGCTGCCTAGCACCTCTCTCTCTCTCTTGCAAATGCTGATACCGTTTTAAACAATCATCCCCTGTTTTATGGCTCTTTAAGCTACTTATTCTTCATTATGTCTTATTGAGTGTCATATTTCCATTTACCTCTAATAGATTAAGATTATTTTTTATATAATATGTCCAAATCTTTTTAGGTCTACATCTGTCCTTAACATAAATTGAATCTAAAACATAGCTTCACCAATCCTATCACGAATATATAAAATAAATAATTGAGAAACATTTAATAATAACATTTAAGAAGTTAGAAAATCTTCATACAGAGAAATTTAATTTATGAATTATACAATAAAATTATTGGGGAAATAATCAAATATAAAGCTAAAGAATTATATCCATTTTAAAAAATAATAAGTTCTATCATTTCTCCATCTTAAATTGTACATATATTTACACAACATTAGCCTCCCACAGAGCATCATAATATATACACACTACTATCTCTAATGCTAATAAAATAAAATAAAATAAAAACCGGATGAGTATGCGAAGTCTAACAAGAAATAAAATGCATCTCCACCCCTATAATACATAAATTAATGAAATAATGTGTACAAGTATCAAAATCTTCCCATTAATAAACGTGTGAGAGACTGTCTACCAAAATCTCTACTACTACTCTTTTCTGTAGCCTCCTGCTCCCTTATCTTCAACAACATCAACATCAACATCGTCAAAGAGCTTCTCCACCAGTTCTTCTATATCAGACTTAGGCCCCATAGATCTCACCTCCTCTTCATTCTCAAGTGGGATGTAAATTTTATCATAAGGTTTCTTATTCGAATTGAAAGATTCATACTTAGTCAGTCGCACCGCCTTCTCGAGCGCATCCTTGTGCTCTCTATCAATGGATTGATCCCTTACAATTATCGGCTGCGTCGGAGGGACCATTGAATCACAACTCTCTTGCATCCTCTGAGAAAATACTAAATTTAGATTGAAACTTGATTTGCTTAGATGTGTCAATTAAATAAACATGGAGTTCTTTTTACTTACATCTAAAGCCTTTTGAGCTTCTCGTTCTATCCAAACAAGTGAATGATCATAAACGGCATTACAAGACAACACAATATGCTCAAATCTTCCTTCAACGGGAATGGCTGTTTTGACATCAGGAGGCATTCTCCCGCAACTGCATATGGAGCATTCATTGCAGTCAATTTTAGACAAAAAGATTAATCTTCCAAAAAATATGTTGGAGAACAAAAGATGAGTTTGAACTTATAGTAGATGAGTCCAAACTATTTAAAAATATTTTTCGGAAAAAAAAATGAATATTTTAAGGCATTTGAATTGATAAAAGATGGAAACATTTCAATTTGAAATAAATTAAAATTTGCTGAGAAAAGTACTAAAATAATCTCTCGATTTTCAAGGAGATCTTTTTAATCCAAGGACCTTTAAAAGTGTCAAATTACTCCATAGAGGCCTTTTAATATGAGCTAAAACTATTCTGAGACTCTTTTAAAATGATCTCATATAAATAGCCAATGTATTACTTTGGAAGAAAAAAAAAAGGATGATATGTTCAGATTCCCTTAAAAAGTTTTTCGAGTTCAAAAAGACTAAGTTTGGAGGACAAGAATAATTGAGCGAGGTCTACTCGGACTCAGATCATCGGCTCGTTCATGATCTAAAGTAAATGTAAGAAAATCAATTTTGAGTAACATAGATCTGGATACTACAAATGGTGTTGATAGAAAGAAGAACAAAATTTAAAACTTTATACCTGCATTGCTTCCTCTCAACAATATGATATATACGACCTGGAGCGTAAAGTCTTTTTGGATCTTTCAGCATTTTGTCCTCACGTATCAAAGTATCCCTCATGCAAACTAAGAATAGCAAACAAGGTAAGCTGTACAAAGCCAAAGCAAAAAAAAAAAAAAAGAGAGATTGGTTAAAAAGTATGATGGTTTTAAAAAAAAAAAGCAGCAATTCAGAAATATCGTGCTTACCAGAAAATAGATCCAAAGATATGTTCCAAGGGCGTGGGCGTTCTTGGCAAAAAATCGTCCTGAAAGACCACATAGAGGTTCTTAATTAGCAAGTAATTAATGCATGGAAAGCACATTTTTTTCCTTTTTGTTGAACCACATATAGAGAAAAAAATATTCCGTTCGGACGTTCCAAGTGTATGACGACGTGACCGCCTATAATTGATAGTCCTGACGTTCGGTGTGCAGACAGAATATTTTCTACAGCTAGAGACCCAAAAAGGACTATGCAGTAAGTGAATGAGCAGATACAAGAAAATACTGCATTTTAATGCTGAATTGCACCACTCAAATGCATTATTTCGGTTCACCAAAATCAAAATTACACCACAAAGCCTAATTTAGCATGTTTGTAGTAATTGTGCTCACAATTACTATATGTTTGTATTATAATAACGAAATGACTGAAGGGAGTAAGAAGACAAGTAGTAGCAGCACCTGAAGCACGACAGAGTGTATGACGTCGGCGTACTTGACTGCCAGATCAATCGACATACACCGTGCGGGTGCGACGGCATAGCAGCTTACCAAGTCCCTCCCAATACCACCAAACCGGTCCAAGGAATTAACAGCCACCGCCGCCATCATCGCCGCCACCCCTGCACCTAACGAATGTCCGGCGAATACCAACCGGCACTCCGGCCCTGCTTCCATCAATGCCCCTCGCAGCGTCTCTGCCTCGCGGTTCAAAATCCAAACAGCAGCCTTGAGCAACCCCCGGTGCACGTAGCCCCCATCAAAACGTTGGGCCTCGGGTCTGTTATCAAGCAAGAGGCGGTAATCCGCGCCGCGGCCGAGGTTGAGGCCGCGTACTGCGAGAACGAGCTCCAAGTTGTCGCGGTCGATGTAGATAAGGTATGGAGGGCAGCGGTCAGCGGTGTCGGCGTCGGTGGCGCGGCGGATGACGGAGGAGTGATCCATGCGGTAGCCAAAGGGCGATGGCGCCCAGCGAGGGTGCGATAGGTCGTCTTCATATGAGGCGAGGATGGCGCGGCAGGCGCGGGGGATGGGCGCGAAATCTGGGGCGGAAGCGGGAGGCCATGAAGCGCTGTCGTGGGCGCCGGCGTGGGAGCAGCGGCGCCAAGCCCAGCGGGCGCAGGTGGCGCAGAGAACACATTCGAGGCCGCCACAGCAAGCGGGTGGCATCTGACCAGGGTGGGGAACTGAGATTGCGTTTGGGTTTCGGGAAGAAACGGTGGAGAGAAGGAGAAGAGAAGACTGTCATTGAAACGGGAGGAGCCGAAGAAAATTGTGATTTTTCTAGAGGATGCAGCTTAACCTTTTAGTCTGCTTTGTTTCTGTTCTAGAAGCAGGGGGGGAGGAAGGGCAGGAAAATGGTCGGAATTTCGAAGCGATGCAGGGAAAAATGACGCGCAGACGCTGGTCAGACTCTTAGAAAATTCGTTACGGGGCTCTAAAGCAACGAGTTTTCAAGAAATTTCAGATTTTGATTCGTTCATTAACCAAATCAGCCAAAGTCAGATAATATTATTAAATTTTATTTATAAATCAATTTAATATTGACGAATATTTATTTGTACGTGTTTAATTTATTTTAATTTTAAATAATTAAATGAAAATATTTATTTATATTAATTTTTTATTGGATTAAAAAACATTAAATTTTATTTTTGAAAAAAGTTTATTTGTGTAACATAGTTATAATAATTATAATTGTAGATGTTTGTTGAATCTTTATATGTCCATAAATCACAACCAAAGAATAGAGATACAATAAAGAGGGCACAGAAAAATTACACAATAATGAATAATAATCAGTATATCTATTAGCCATTTCGCATGAAATAATTACTCTATTTATAGAGGAGATGATACAAAATATGAAATTACAAGTTTGTCCGCTCTAATGAGGGTTTTACATGATATTTTAGGAATTTTAAATGTATGAGCTATTCATTTGTTTGTTTTCTGGCTCAACTGACTGAGCTTAATTGTCTTCAGGTCGGCAATGTCAGCTCGGTTGGCTGAACTGGGTCAATCATCCAGGTCGGGTTGGTCATCCAGGCTGCGGGTCATCCAAACTAGGAGTACAAATGAGTCGAGCTCGGTCGCGAGCCAACTCGTGCTCAAACTTGAGCTCATGCTTTAAGAGCTCGAGCTTATCCCGACTCAGCTCGTTGGCTTGTGAGTCGGTTTGATTAATCTATTACTAGTTATGTCGATGTATTTTTCATTGGGTTCCACTTACCTCCTCCACCTCCTCTGGCCCCAAATTCCTTCTCCAGTGAGCTCTCGTAAAAAATTTGAGTTTTTAGTTCGAACTCTCAAGTCGGTTGATACCAGTGCGAGTTGAGCTCAAGCTCACATTTGTCATAAGAGACAAGCACGAGCTCAACATTACTTTTGCTTAACTCAACTCATTTGGACCGTTAGTCCAGGCTATGGATTGTTCAATTTGTGGGTTTTCCAGGCTGCAAATCATCTTGACGGCAGATGGTCAAATTTGCGAGTCGTCCCTCTGAGAGATTCAGTCGGACATGTTTTAGTTTTTTTAATTTTCTTTCATCTTTGAAAGACAATTGCGAAAACAAAAATAGAATTATAAAAATAAAACTAATATTGTTTGTCTCACCAAATATAAGCAAAATAAAAAAATAATAATAAGTAAGAATATGAGTGGTGATTTTGTAAGATATTATAAAATTGTGTGACTAAATGAGGCTGAAAAAGCAGATGATTGAGTTTGTGATGCTATGACCTAACCTAAATCTTACACTGCCCATATCTTAGTCACTCGATTAGGTTGTCAAATTGGACAGGCTGCACCTTACGCTAAACGTATTAAGCAAATCTTGTTACAATCTTTGCGGGGTAACCGTCCAAACTCACTATTTGCGTGATTTGCACGCTACTCTTAGTAGATTTTGTCATTGGTGGGATGGGAACCACCTCAAAAGCTTGACCTGTGTTGAATTAGGGGACATAGGCTTTTACCGATGCTTGCGCTTTGTGGGTCAGACGATTGAGTAGAGAGACCAAAACGTGTAAACTACTTCCCATTTACTTTCTAGAAACTCACTTGTGAGGGGCAAGTTTTTTTAGTGTTTCTGACAAACTCTTTATATGCATATTAACGATAAAACTTCAAGAAAAAATAGAAAGGTTGTGAGAGATTTTCGAGTTCTTTTATTTTATTTTATTTTATTTTGTAATCGGGGTGTTCTCAAATATATCAAAAATTTCAGACTTATTTTATTCGAGAATTGAAAGGTTGTTTTTGGTCGGCTTTTACCTTTATCTTATGTTTTATCACATTTTTTACTTGTGATAAATGTTTGTCGTGGCTAATATTTCGACTCTTAA
>NEWO01000050.1:2069696-2136660 GCA_003013225.1 Phalaenopsis aphrodite
ACAATTTATCAAAATTTTAAAATATAATTAAATATTAAATAATTCAACAAATATTGAATTAATAATTAATTGATTAATGTTAAAATATTGTTTAATGAATAGTATAATTGGATTTATGTTTATGACTAATTACTTTAGTAAATAATTAATTATTGTTAAAAGTAATTAGAATTAAAGTAAATTAAATTACATTAATTATATTTAATAATTAGATTATCAATATAAAATATAATATTCAAATTTTAAATAAAGAATTTAAAATTTGAAATAAATCTAATCAAATCTTCACAGTTAAGTAATTTAGGAAAATTTACATACAAGCTAGTTGAATCCTAAATTATTTTTCGGAAAACATGTATCGAAGAAAGAGAAAGAGAGAGGAAGAAAATTTGTCTTCATTTATGTCATGATTGTCTATTTATAGGGGTCTCAAAATACAATTACAAAAAAGGAGAGAAAATTTATTACAAGGGGCTGAATAACTGAATTGATGTGCATGCTGAATGAAAATTACATTATTATATATAAAAAAAGGAATGTCTATGACGACCGACCATGTACAACATATTAATTTTGTCAGGGGATCCAATTGATCGATTGAAGTCTTTTGATCTCTTGATCGTTTTCTCTCAGTCTATGGTCTATAGGTTGACAGGTATGTCAGCCGATTTTGATATGTAGTAGTCGGTTGACTGTTTGTCGGTCGACATCCACTCTTTGGCTTGGAATTTCGATCATCTGGGTCTCCATTCCTAGAGTTTGATCCCTTTGAGATTTGCATTGGCGTTTTTACTATATCCATATTGGTTTTCCATTTTTTTGCGCATTGATACCGATAACTTTGATAAAGTTAGAAAATTTATTAAGCAATAAATGGTGTTGTAATCAAATAAATTAATTCTCCCTTATTTCCCGTGCCCTGTGAGCTCTACAAATAATGCTTGAAGCTCTGCACTTCATTCATTTCTTTCCCTATTTTTTAGATTATTTGAGTGACATCATGGCTGACGGTTTGAGTAAGAAGGATGTCGACGTTTGCCTTTTAACTTTGGAAGACTTTGAATCCTTGCTTCTACCACAATGGAAAAGAAGAAAAAAAAGTCATAAATAAAAATAAACGATCAACATCTGGACCTGAGCCGGTCGACTAGGTCACTTCTCCGGAAGGTCCTAGGAGCATGTGCTGAAGAAATCCCTGAGCGTGAATCCTCGCCAGAAAGTCCTAACTTAAGATCCAAGCATGGGCGTGATTGTCAAAGAATGTCGATGAGTTGTTCCACCTATTAAAAGAACCGAGGGTGGTCAAGGGAGGGCAAAAGAAGTTGTCGTCTATTCTCCCGAAATAAGGAATAGACAAATTTTCTATTACCCTCTTTCAATTGAACATATATTTGGGTATGTAAATCTTTCTAACTTTAGTAGACTTTACTGATTCCTTGATATTATTCTTAATATAGATGAGTCGACTCCAGAGAATCGTATTGATGGCGGGCCATCCAAGAATGTCATTGTCGACTCTATCCCAATGCCTATGATTGAAAAACAAAATCTAGTCATTGCACTTACTCTCTTCGAAACTTACCCTACCATCGATGTGCCTATTTTGATCACGGTGGACATAAAAGAACCACAAAAGTACATATTCAATAAGGACATCATCTTGCAAAGCTCGGGAATCAAATTGGCCGACAATTAGCTTCAACCTGGACTTGGTTTTCTACAGGGACCAGTTCAAGTATGGCTTTGACCGCCTCTTTGTTCTGATATGTAGAGCATCTTCAATAAGTACAAAGTCATTCAAATGCAGGTCCTCCCAAATTTGATTGTTGTCATCATGGCCTTCGTGGTCTTCTACCCCCGGGAGGCAATTCCTTAGTTGACTGACCTGTTCAGCCATATTTTTCCCCTTTAAGATTGTTAAGGATGGCTTCACCATTTTCTACACTAGGAAGAAGCTCCAACTACTTGGAGTTGAGAACAAAGTTAAGGGAAATGAAAGAAGCAGTTCATGACTGGCTCCTACATCTGCAACTGGGGGATTCACATGAAGCCAACAGATACTTCGAGGGACATGGATAAGTACATGCAAAAGGAACTACATGCCATCGAAGCGATGCTTA
The DNA here is from genome assembly GCA_003013225.1 of Phalaenopsis aphrodite. NCBI lineage: Eukaryota > Viridiplantae > Streptophyta > Magnoliopsida > Asparagales > Orchidaceae > Phalaenopsis > Phalaenopsis aphrodite. The sequence continues at coordinate 2,071,817 of NEWO01000050.1, forward strand.
CATGGCACAAACTGTTGATTCCTCATTATACTGTAGAGGGAACCGTCAATCGAGTGTTGAAGGGTCAGATGGCCTGGGACTTGTAACTCACTTCCAATGCTACGGAAGACGCTCGAGGGAAGGCGATCTCGAAAAAGTTTGTTGTCAAGCAACAAAAGTTGAAATTCCCTCCGTCCAATGGTAGTCTTGTGTAAGTTCAGTCCCTTTGTGGTGTTGTCGTTGCCACAACTGACACCAGCTGCATTAATTTGTTACTTCCTGTTCTATGACTTTGATCATTGTTCAGAACACCATAGCTGGTAAAGTTACTATCATTGCTCGATCTCATATAATCGATGCGGGGAAAAGTGAAAGAATGAGATCTGCTTAGAATGAAGAAGCTTCTGATGGAGCCGAGGCACCAAGCACTTCATTGCCCAAGATCACCAAGCCGATCGCCGCACCCCATCTTGTCCGGCAACCACCTGCTCCTCCTCCATTGGATTCTTTGGCAGTTGATCCTTCCTTCATTACATTGTCAGATAGGACCAAAGCTAGTCCCCTCGATTCTATACCTTTGTCTGGGTCCACCCCCGACTAGTAGGCAGAGCTGTCTTCTAGATATGGTCCTTCACCATCTTTTGAAAGAGAAACAATCCATCAACATAGGAAAAGCCAATGAAAGACTTGGACATCCCTCTTCCTCAAGAAAAATGGAGTCCTTCAAATGGCTCCTGGTGAAGTGGGAGAGGGAAGGTTGTCGGTTGACAATAACATGTGAGTCAACTTGGTGGACAATTCGAATGACTGACTTCCCAATTCAGCAAAGGCAGATCAAATTATGTTGGTCGTTGTGGAATTGGTCTGGCCTGACAAGTATGGTCAGGCCTTGAAGAAACTGAGCTGCCAAGAGGTCTTGCAGCATTCAACTCCATTCCAAATGATTGGGATGCAAGCTATCCATCTTTAGGGATTGGCATTTGATGAGTTAGAGAACTCCTTGGTTTAAACCTAGAATAAAGTCGCTTTGCTAGAATCTGACCTTCAAAGAGCCTGAGAAGATAGGGATATGCTTCAAGTTAAGCTTGATAATTTTGCTGCTGAAACGAATGATTCACTTGTATTACTGGTTGCTCTAATGAAAAATAATAAAGGTCTAAAAGCAGAAATTGCATCGTCTGTTTCCAACAAAGAACATATGACTTAATCGACAAGCAATTTTCACACAACATGTCTTGGTCGTCACCAAGTTCTCCAAATCAGATGAGTTCACAACCCTTATTCTTAACAAGGCCAAAGTCTTTTCGGAAGAGAAAGAGACCGAGGGAAACTTCGAAAATAAAGATCGATCAACAACCCAATGAAACTGAAACTTTGAAAATTTTTGTAATTTTATTTTCAAGAAATTTGTCGAAAAAAAATATAAACAATTTTTGCAATTGCTTTGTATATATAAATCTCATATTCGATTTTGTCTTTCATCATATTTTTTTTGAATTACTTGTGATATCATGTATCTATCGATTGTTTGCTCATCTTGGAAGTGAGCCTGTTGCTGTCTATCGACCAATGTAGATTGGTTCTCCTCCATCATGATCGTTAGATTGGATTATCTCCTCTCAGAGAGACTCGCATATGGGGTGGTGTTTCTAATATCACACATTATCTCATCATCGGTAAATATCGAATCAACTCCAGAGCAAAATTTCGATGAAGTGTTTTTACATCGATTGATCATTAATTTTTTCAGATTGAACGAATGATTTTGCATTGATCGGTTAACTTCTTTTTACGTCGATTGATTGAAGTTATTGCAATCAAATATTACTTTTTAAAATCAATGATTATTATTTTTAAATAGATCAATTATTTTATATTTCAATTAGTAAATCGATAAGATCTTTATCTCGGTCAAATTTTATACTTCCACAAGGCACATATTTTGTTGTTACTCGTGGTGGAGCCAACAGTTTTTCCTAATATCTAAAATTTTGATATTTATATTTATAATATTTTAATGTTATATATTAATGAATGAAAACATGAATTTTATTTTTAAAAATTTATGTTTATAATTTTGACGTGCTGTGATATGAATGTAAATATGAATATTTTGATGTTAAATATGTAAATACTAAAAAACTGTGTGGTCCGTGTGAATTCTGCTTTGGCTGGAACGTCGAGAACGAAGAGAGTGGCGTCCCATGCTCCGAGGGATCTCTTTTGTCCCCACGTTTTGCGTCCCAGCTCTCCGGGGAATCTCATCGGCTCCCGCGTTTTCCCTCCCCGCGTTCGGGTACGGATTCTCAACCCATTCCGTGTCGCTTCTTTTTGCGAACGAGTGATTTAAGATCTTCCGCCGCCATTAAACCTAGCCAAAGCCTCTGTCGGTTTCATACGAAATTGCAATCGCTGAATTCGGAGGTCTCGGGTAGGCCTACAAAAATCTTGAACTTCTTCAGATCCCTCCATTCGATGAGTTATTTCTTCGGTCATAAATCGACTAGTCTAAATCTTCCCCATGTTTGACCATAGCCTGTAAAAAGGTTACCAATAGAGGCTTGGTTAGCGCTGAATTGCCATGCCTGATTTTCCACTTAAAATGCTTCTCTACCAGAAGATCGCGAAGCTTGTTTTTGGCTGGCATTTTCTCCATCTTTATGCCCACACCCGCACACATGCTAAAGTAGTGTACTTGTTTCAATCAAGGAGATAACATTTGGCGCATTTTATGACACATGATAGTTATAAATTCAATTGCATTTCTATCACAAGATAAATGATATGTGATACACATATGAGCATGAAAAACCCCAATTCGACAACTATTTTATTTATTTATTTCATGACTTTATTATCTTGAATTCTTGATGGATATTTTTGAATAAGGCACATGATTCAATGTTACTTTTGAGAAGTACAACTATTCCATTCAACCCTTAAACATCATGCATGCTAGTACTTCAAAATTTGAATTCAAATTAAGCATAACAATGGTTTTATTTAATTTTTAATTATCGTGTATTGTTTATCATTTTAAAGTTGAATTCAAATTTGCATTTAATTATGCATTGACTGATTGCAAATGATTTAATGATATTAACTTTAATTTTTTTGTTCAAGCACTTTTGATATTGTTCTAGGGTTTAAGTAGATGTTTGAGAAGCGGATGTAGTGAGGGGGTGGTTGTGGAATAGCAAGGAAGTGACAATAGGGGAAGTCAATGACATTTGGAAGGGTAAATGAGGCGAAATCTAATGTTGCACAATATGTTGGATGAGTTCGCAACTGTTGGACAAAGAACAACATTTGAATGATGACATGAAGAGGTATGGGTGGCAATGGGGATCCACCACATTTTCCTGGACAAGCTATAAACACATCTTGCAAAAAGAAGATGTTACAACACTCCGAAGTGCAAAAATTAGAGAAAAGGTTCTCAAAATTCATAAACTCAAAACCGAAATTTCAAACAATAAAACATAAAATATATACTCCATAGTAGATTATAACCTAATTTAGAAATAAAGAAATAAAGAAATAAAGAAATAAAGAAATAAAGAAATAAAGAAATAAAGAAAGAATCAGGAAAGAAAGAAACTAAAGAAAAAAAGCTGTAATAGGAAAGATTTTCGATAGCTGTCAATCCTGCGATTGCAAGAAGCATCAGTTCCACGACAATACAGGATACCACAATCGTGGGTTGCGAGATTTTGATCCGCGATTCCCTCTAAGATTCGATTTTATTCTCTTCGATTAGTAGAGGATTATTATTCTTCTTTTTAAGAACCTAAATTACATCATCAGATATTTTTTCACACAAAATACTTAAGGAGATTTCCAAAGCTACAGTTCACTATTTCTGTTTGACCATCTGTTGGTAAGTGCATCGTTGAACTAAACCAAAATTTATCACTCAATTTAATCCATATAATCTTTCAAAAATAGTTCTCTTTCAAAAATAGCAAAAAAATTATCATCTCTACTTAAAGCAATGATCTGATGATATCCCAATGGAAGTGTGAAAATATTTAGGGGATTTGAGAGTTTCTTGGCTTACTAAACTCTTTAATATTATTTTAAAAACTAAAAAGATACCTGATGAGTGGAGGAAGAGTATGTTGGTCCCCATTTTTAAGAGTAAAAGGGATACGCAAGAGTGTGCAAATTATTGAAGAATTAAGTTGATGTGTCATACTTTAAAAGTATAGGAGAGGGTAATTGAACATAGGTTAAGACATATTACAAACATTTCTCACAATCAGTTTGGATTTTATGCCGGTCAATTCTACTATGGAAGCTATGCATTTGTTGAGAGGTTTGATGGGGAAGTATATAGAGAATAAGGAGGATCTACATATGATTTTTATTAATTTAGAAAAAACTTACGATAAGGTTCCAAGAGATATCCTTTGCAGAGTTCTAGAGAAGAAATGTGTTGATATGCCTTGTATTCAAGTCATTAAAGATATGTATGCTAGAGCTGTTACTTTTGTTCGAACAGAACGAGGATTGACCAAATATTTTCCTATTTCAATTGGATTACATCAGGGATCGACTTGAAGCCCATATCTTTTTGCTCTAGTTATGAATGCTCTTACTGGACATTTACCGGAGGATGTACCTTGCTGTATGCTTTTCGCTGATGATATCCTTCTTGTGGATAAGACTAGAGAAATAACTAAGGAAAAACTTGAATAATGGAGGTCTACATTAGAGTTTAAAGGTCTTCGTGTGAGTAGAAATAAAATTGAATACATTGAATGCAATTTTAGTAGTAGTAGCTCTAATGACAAAGTTGCAAATATTGGTGATCAAATTATTAAAAGGTGTGAACGCTTTAGATATCTCAGGTCTATTGTTCAAAGTAATGGTGATGTAGATGGGGATGTTATTTGTAGAATTCAAGTTGGTTGGTTGAAGTGGAGGAATGCTTCAGGTTTATTATGTGATAGAAAAGTATCGCTTATATTGAAAAGAAAATTTTATAAGATGGTGGTGAGACCTGCAATGCTCTATGGCTTGAATGCTGGCCATTAAAAGAGAAGCATAAAACTAAGTTAATTATTGCGGAGATCGTGATAGGGTTGGTGTAGCTTCAGTGCAGACAAAAGTAGAGAGAGTATTCTTAGATGGATTGGTCACATTAAACGTCGACCATCTAATGATCCAGTTAGCAGAGTAGATATTCTTTATTCGACTTATGCTAAGAAGTGCAGAGGTAGACCTAGAAAGATTTAGGCATATTGTTTAAACAATGACTTAATTTTTTAGAATTAAATGAAAATTTGACTCTCAATAGAACTCAATGAAGAAAATTGATTCATGTAGCCGACCCTACACACTGAGATAAAGGCTTGTTATTGTTGTACTTAAAGTAAGGACATGCTAAATCCCCCTCAGCAGTGGCAACTCATGAGGTAGAATGTGCTTTCAAAAACTCTAAAATCCACTTAGTGGGGGCTACCCTATGTTTAGATTTATCAAGCACATTGCCTTCCTGGATAATCAATGTTGGCACTGTTAGTGCTTCTCTGAAGGCATGGAAAAATAAGTTCGTGGCATCATATTCTTAAACTCGGTATGAGTGTCCATCACCTCGAATAGTTTACAAGGCAAAAGTATAATGCGCTTCCCCCAATTGGTGAAAAATATATATTTTTGTATCCATCATGATATATGCAATGATTGTATTTCCAAGCAAAATTTAATAAGATGTGACACACATCGTTTGGTACCACGTCGCAGCAAATTTGCTCTTAAAAAATGTATCCAATAGAATACTCTATAGGGCAACTCATGTCAATATTGATCTTAATCTTATTATTCTATCAAGTTAGGGAATATGATCGAGAATTCTTCTGAGTAGTGAGGCTTAATTTGTCAGCTATTTGTGTAGAAATCATTTTTATAGTTGCCTTTATCCATAATGATGCTTCACATATTTTCCTACACGGTACATATACGAAATATATTATGATGAAAGCATTGCTCTTTTAGAGGCTCAATTTGAAGGACTCATGAGATTACTAGCATCTCTTTATTGTAGGCTGAAAATTGATACTTCTTTTATGTCATCACCTTCTCATGTATCTCTTGTGTCACTGCCTATATTTCTTACTACTCCTTGCACGATGAAAGAGGTCACCTTCATGCTTGGCCAATTAAACATATTTGCTCAATGTCATGGTATTGGAAGCACTTCCTAGTTGGGATAAAATTTGGAATGTTAATTGTTTTCACTTTTTCTCTGTCATGAACTTATTTTTCTCAAACGGGATCAGCTGGTATTGCCTGATACTGGGGTTGAACTTTCCCTATTAGGTGTGGTGGTCGCTCGATAACCTTGCGGTTTCTTCACCTTTACAGCTAGGGTCTATACATCACATATGGATTGATACAAATGCAAATATGTAGTTGCAATACATTACTAATCGATGACATCAGTTTTCCAAAATACCTAGCTACTGTGTTCTCATCTGGTTCTATCAACTCACATTTCAGCATGAGTTGATAAAATATACTTTTTCAAAGGAGAATCTCTCTGACAGAGGTTGTGGAGTTTTATGACCATGTCCCGTAGGTAATGCGGGAAAGATATTTGTGCTGCATTTCCTTTTTCATCTTAAACTATGTGATTGTTTTACTATTCATTTTCTGCCGTTGAATATGCTTCTGATTCTCCAACCACAAAGAAGTCTTTCTCCTTAGTTTAATATTATAAACTTGTCCCATATGTCAGGGGGAAATTCTTGTACTCGAAAACTCATTCCACAGTTTGGAGCCTCCCGATGAACTCGCTTTGATCCGGTGGACTATCAAAATATGACAAGTCAATTTTCACTATAACATCTTGGCTTCTCGTCTTATATTCCATGCCAAATCGTTGGATTATTGCTCTTCATCACTAGAACTCTCTAATGGAAGGGATTCATTTTCTCTACTCGATCTGATGAATCAATGGTGTGGTTATTGGTGATTTCACTGGATTGTCTTCCCTTAAGGCGGTAAATCTTTGTTGCAATTTAAGAATTTTTCATTGTGTATCCTCCATAATAAGTTTCTTGAGGCCTCATTAAGGGTTTCTCCTTGGTGACATTACATTATTTTCTTCTAATTAAATTTTCGGCGGATGTAGGATTGTAAATGAAGGTTGGTTGGGGGCTTAGGTTATGGTGTTAAGTACCAGGGTGGAATTTTGGTTATGGTAGGAAGGTTGGATTTTTGAAAATTTAAGGTTGGTGTTAGGCATTGCAATATGAATGATTTGTGTATGTTGGGGATATTTTTTCTTAGAATTTTTGATTTGAGGCAAAAAAGATAAATTTCTAAAAATTTAAGGTTTGTCGGGCTCTGATACTAGACGATACTATTCTAGGGCTCCTAGAAGGAGTTCGGGAAGCAGACGTAGCGAGGGGGTGGAAGCAAGTGACAAGAGGGGAGTCGATGATATTTGGAAGGCTATATGTGACAAAATTTGATATTGAATAGCACATAGCAAAGTATGGGCAGCGATGGGGATCCACCACATATTTTTGGATAAGCTATATGCTCACCACTTGTACAGGAAGATGTTACATCACTCCGGAGAGCAGAAATTAGAGAAAAGTCTCTCAAAATTCATAAACTCAAAAGTGAATTCGCAAAATGCGAAATACAAATCTATAAAAGCTACATGATAGAAAATATCCTTACGTACAAATAGAGAAATAGGAAAAGAATCAGGAATGAAAGAGGAAAGAAAAAAAAATGCTGAATTAGGAAAGATTTCGAGCGGATGCCAATCCCGTGATCGCAGGAAGCGTCGGTTCCACAATAATACGGGCTACCACCATCTCTGGTCGTGGGATTCCATTCCGTGGTTTCTTAAGCGTCTACATCGGCTTTAACCATGACAGAGCCTTTACACAGTACACAATAATTTAATCTATTAGTTTTATCTTCCCTTTCAATTCAAGAATAATTGTGTAGCAGTGGTATGCATATTTATACTGCATCAGTGTAACTTGATTTACCAGGTGACACTTAACATAATATATGGTTTTCATATGATAAAATATTGAAATTGAATTCAAAAGTATTTAAAGGTTCATTATCAAGCAATGTTTTTACTCTTAATATGGATGAAACATGGCTTTGAATATAAGTATTTTAACAAGTATTTAACTGTCATATCATATATGTTATCATTTTAAATTTCCTGCCTTGTCACACCCATAAATTTGGTTGACATGTAATCCAATTTATGTTATTCTTTTCCATTAATATTTAACTATCATATTATTTGTGCCATTATTTTAAAAATTTATTGGGGAAATTATGACTTTCATTTTATCTAATATTTAACCATCAAATCATATATGATCTATGGCCTATGCCAATTATTTTGTTTAATTATTATTTAGCACACGCAACACAACACACGCTGGTGTTATGCCGCATATATATGCACATGTGTGAGTGTGTGTATAGCTAGATAAATAGATAGATTTTGATTTAGATACATATCTAGTGTATATGTATGCATTTATGTTTGTGTGTATATATATGAGTGTGTGTGTGCTCTGGCTTCCACATCTTTATAACATTAACTTAAACATTGAATAAATTTTATTTACATTTTAATTGAGTATTTTTTGTCGAACTTTAATCACATCTAAAAAGTTTACATTTATTTTTTATTTTTTTCATCACTTGCAAAGTAGGGGGATTCACTAATTATTTAATGCTTCACGACATAACTATTGGGGCTTGTTACATATTTCAAAAGCTATACATAAGCAATTTACAGCCTCCTGTGATCAATTAGCTGAAAAAAATTATCTGTATGTTATAACTTCAACTACCTTAATTGCCATTTTCCTGATTATTTTTCAACTTCAAATTTTTGAATAAGGAATGATGTTTGTTGATTTTCCATATCATTTTGTTTTAAATCCCTGTAAACCTTCATACTTATGGGAGTAACTTTTAGGAAGCGGGTGATGTTTCTTTGAAAGCATAATGTATGGAAAAGACGTAGTGATATTGGGAAAACACTGACTTGCTTTATATTATTCTCAAAGCATATTACTCACCCAAATTTTCATCTTAAGTTGCCCAAAATAGGATGAACCGGGTTTAATTTTTGATAAAATTTTGAGTTAGGTGGAAAGGAATGAATATAACAACAGTATCATTGCCATTACTATTAGAATTATTATTTCCACTGCAATTATTATTATTCTTTATTAGCTTCAATTTTCATATTTATGTATTTCTTATGTGGTCTATTTATGAATTTATGTCTTTCATTTATTTGGTCTTTCCTTTTATTTGAGTCTTGTAATGTGTATTTATACCCATTCTCCTATCAGTGAAAGTATGAAACTCAATTCTCAAAAGTTAACATGATATTAGAGTCACGATTCTAACTCTAGATCCTCTACCCTAGCCACCGACGGCCTGTAGGTCTTCTTGCATTTTTTCCGCAGCCAGGCTCACCGCTAGTCTCTCTACAGGCTTCTAGTTGCTTGATTGCCGCACTGCCTCTCTGCAGACTGCTATAGGGCTTGCCTTCCCGTCGCCATACTCATCGTCAACCTCTCTACAGGCCTCCAGTCGCCTGATTGCCGCACTGCCCCTATACAGATTGTTGCTTGGTTGCTGACAGACATTTCCAATTGCCTGAGATCCCTTCTGCTGGCCTGATCTTTTCTCTAGCTGACATGTTCTCCCCTGCCTGTTTTTCCAGACCCCTTTTTAGCCTCTAGGATCTTCCTATGTCTCTGCAACCTAACATCACATTTGGCTTTATTGGAATCATGGCAGACTCTTCCACCATCTAGCCTTCTTCTGATGGTGTACTTGAGGCCACTGGAGCGTCAACACTGATCTCAATACCTCCGTGGACCGGAGGATTGAGAAACCACATAAAATTTCTAATCACTACTCATAAACTGAACGGTTCTAATTTTCTCCAATGGTTTCAAGCCGTGTCCTTGTTTGTCATGGGACACCAAAATTCGGCTCTCATGGGTATGATTCACGAACCTTAAAACTGACTCGATGTATGAAGTGTGGGAAGATGAGAATTCCTTGGTCATGCCATGGTTGATTACTCCATGGAGTTGTGATTGGCCCTTCATATATGCTTCTTCTTCTGTCAGTGCCCCGTGGATTGCAGTTTGGGATATCTACTTAGATGCAGGGAACTCCTGCTAACTTTTTGAGGTTTCCAAGAAGATCCATGAGCCAGGATAGGGATCGAGAACCGTGATCGAGTACTACAATGATTTGGTCGCCTTATGGATGGAATGCAATCTATACTACAACTAAACATTGGAATCTCCAGTAGATCTTTCCATCTTTCAGAAAATTATATAAAGAGATTGCATGTTCCAATTTCTGACAGACTTTAACGAAGACCTTGATGAAATTCAGAGCCGTATATTTCGTCGGGATCCCCTTTCTTTTGCTCGTGCTGCATTCACCGAGATTCGACCGAAGAAAGCCATAGACTTGTCATGATCAACACATAACTTCTTTCTAATCATTTGCCTTGGTCACTAATAGTACTCAACACTAGTCCATGCCACCTTCAGCCACTAGCTGCACTTGTGATTGCTGTCACAAACCCAACCATACTTATGAGAAGTGTTGGAAACTCTACGGGAAACCGACATTACCAACCTTCTGCCAAATCCTTCTCTGCCAAGGGTCTCAATACGACATTTGAATCTGCTACGGTACAATCGACTCCCACTCCGAACACTCCGGAATCACCCGACTTTCTTAAGAGTCAGATGAAGCAATTAATCAAGATGCTTAGATCCAGTCAGGTATCTTTTGACCCGTCGACCTTTCACGTCCATCAAGTTACCATTTCTGTGACTATCACTTTTTTGTCTCTTATAGTCCATAAATTATTAATTCAGGTGTCATGGACACATGACTGGATGCTCTCAAGTTTTCTCGACATATTATCCATGCTTTGCGAAATATACAGTTAAAATTGCGGATGATTCCTATAATTCTATTTCTGGTAAATGATCGGTTGTATTGATAGCTGGTCTAACTTTGGAATTTGTGTTATACGTACATCTGTTGAAGTGAAATCTTTTATCTATGAGTAAGTTGACACATAACATTGACTGCATTGCTCATTTTCTCCTGATGTTTGTCTTTCAAGACTGTCATTCGGGGAGAATGATTGGAATTGCTAAGCAGGTAACCGAGCTCTATATTTTCCAAGAAAAAAAAACATAGAAAAGGAGGACACTTTTTCCAGTAGTTGCACTTTCTTTGATTCACTGAATGCCCTATTATGTTATTGCATTATTGTTTGGATCATCCTAATTTTTAATATTTAAAAAAATTATATTCGTCAATATTTACTAATAAAAATCTTGCTAGCTTTAAATATGAGATTTGTCAAATAGCTAAACATTATCACATTTCGTATCCACCCCAATCTTACACACCTTATGTTTCTTTTTCACTTTTTCACAGTGACTTATGGGGTCTCTCCTGCACTCCCAACTATACTAATAAATGGTGATTTCTTACCTCGATTGATGATCACGCTTGAATGACGTGGGTCTATATCTTAAAACATAAATTAGAGACTTCTGTCACCTTCAAATACTTTCACTTCTTCATTTTGACCCAATTCAAAACGTCAATTCAAGTCCGTAGAACCGACAATGACTGTGAATTTTTTAACTCTATCTAAAGTGAATTCTTGGTAAGGATATCCCCCACCATAGCTCATGTGCGGCCACACCTCAACATAATAGGTAGTCAAGAGAGAAAACTGACTCCTTCTCGAAGTAGTTTGCTATTGAGGTTTGTAATTAGGTAAACTCTTTTTACTCCATGAAAAAATATTTCTTTTTCCACAATATAACCTACAAAGCGCTTGCTATTGCCCTGAGGGATCATCATCTCCCATCCGCTATTGAGGCCACATTAGCAGACCCTTCCTGACAACCTGCAGTCATTGATAAGATGAATGACCTTCAATGGAATCATACGTGGGATGTTGTGGATCTTCTTCCGGATAAGAAAATTTAATTTCGATGGATCCTTTGAAGCTACAAGGCACGGTTGGTCTCCAAAAGCTACTCACAAACATATGGAGTTGACTATAAGGAGACATATGCTCCGGTTGCTAAATTAAACACAATTCGTGTTCTGCTATCCCTTGCTATGAACTTGGACTGGTCCTTGCTCCAGCTTGATGTCAAGAATGCTTTCCTAAATGAGGATCTCATAGGGGAGGTGTAATTGTGCCTCCCTCCAGGCTTTGACTATACTTTCTCCTGAGGAAAAATTTGCTGATTACGGAAGTCCTTTTATGGACTGAAGCAATCCCCAAGGGCTTGGTTGGGTAAATTCATAAAGATGGTAATGGGCTATGAATTTTCTTTGACCAAATCAGATCATAATCTATTTTTTTGACATTTCTTCAGTGGCTAAATTGCAATCCTTATCGTCTATGTTGGCGATATTTGTGCTCACAGGTGAAGATCTACCAACATTGGAGTATTTGAAAGATATTCTTGCTACTTCCTTTGAAATGGAGCACTTATGGTTGGTCCAGTACTTTTTAAGCGTGGAAGTTGCTCGATCATCTTGGGGCATTTGCCTATCTGAGCGCAAATATGTGCTTGATCTATTGTTAGAGAATAACCTTCTTCTTTGCAAACAAGTGATTGTCCCAATAGATTTCAATGAAAAATTATTTGTTATTCTTAATGCGGTTCCAGTGAATAAGACCCACTACCAACGTCTTGTGGGGAAACTCATTTATCTCGCCCATACTTGCCCCAACATCTGCCACGCGGTTGGTATTGTGAGCTAATTCATGCACGATCCTTATAAGCACTATCTTCAAGTTGTCCATAGTATCTTTCACTACTTAAAGACACACCAGGTTCAGGTTTGTTTTTCTCGTGCCACACCTCCCATTCTATTGCTGTTTATATGGACGCTGATTAGGTTGGATCCTTTCATGATCGGTGATTAACTTCGGGTATAGCTCATTTCTATGGGAAAATCTTGTCGCATAGAAAAACAAAAAACAGTCGGTCGTGGCTGGAGCAGTGCTGAAGTTGAGTTTTGCTCCATGTTCTCGGGAATTTGTCAAGCTCTCTGGTTACATATCATGCTCCGTAAAGTACATATGCTGGTCTCTGCTTCTCTGCAGCTGTTCTGTGATAATAAAGTCACCATTAGCATTACCCATAATACGATCCAGCATGATCGCACCAAGAATGTAGAAATTGACCGACACTTCATTAATGAGAAACACGATTTAGGGGAGATTTGTGTTTCATTTGCCCTATCCAGTCGTCAATTAGTAGATATTTTTACCAAGAATCTTCATCGGTTGTTGTTTGATGACTTCAAGTTGAACATGATGGACATCTATGCTTCAACTTGAGGGAAAATATTAGAATTATTATTTCCGTTGTAGTTATTATTAGTCATTATTCACTTACATTTTCATATTTATGTATTTTCTATGTGGTCTATTTCTGAATTTTTTTCTTTCCTATATTTAGTCTTTCCTTTTATTTGAGTCTTGTAATGTGTATTTATATCCCTTTTCTTATCAATGAAATTATCAAGCTCAATTCTCAAAAGTTAATAATTAATTTTTTTAGAATTTCTTAAAAATGACGTCGGCAAATTAGATTTGGCTATTTACTATACTATAATGTTTTTCTTGAAACTTTTTAATTGCAAAAATTTAGTCCTTTTTCTCGCTTGCGATCAGTATTATTGGCTGCGGCTTTCTTTCATTATCAGAACATTTAACTCAAGCTCAGCATGTTTAGTTAATATTCAATAAATGGAGAGAACTTGCATTATGTTGGTTTCTACAGGCATTGACAGGTTAATTCATCAGGAGGACTTTTTTTATCAGAATGGTAGGGGCTGCTGGACCAGTTATTCCAATATTCACCCCCTTAGATGATGGAGGAGATGATGCAATAAAAAATTCTGACGGTATGTGTGCTAAGGGTAGTTTCCGTAAACTTAAGCATGGGATTGTTCATTGATTGGATCCCGATTACAAAGTAATAAGTGTTTTTCGCAACTCCGTAAATACATTCACCTAGAAGGATGGTCCACCTGAAGGGATTTACTGATTTGTAATTCATGAATTTGCATTGAGCTATTTCGATATGATACATCTCAATCCCATCTCTTTCGGTTCTTTTTAAGCAGATAATTATGATGCAAATCACTTAGAAAAGATGCACAAAGCATGTGTTTGGAATCGGGTGATTCTATGTTGGCTTAACTTGCGACAATTCATAACTTCATGCTTTGCATTGGAGAATCAAAATTATAATTTTTGTAACAAGTGTAAAGATTATGTATTTTAACATAATATAAAATGATTGATAAATTTTTATTCACTCATTCATTTCATGCTTCAAATTTTTATTCCAGCATAAATGATTATAACACATAATCTAATTCAGAAGCATACAATGATAAATTATTTTATTTTTATGCAACCGTGCAAAATTAAAAGAATTTGGATAAAAAATAAATCTAATTAATAATTAATTCAAAAATTTTATTAAATATTAGAATAAGTAGCAAATAGTTTTAAAATGGTAACATTCAAAAGTTTTATTGAATATTAGAATAAGACCAACAATAACGTTGTTGCTTGTATGCTCGAGTATTGTTTGATTTTTTTGTTGATTCAGCACCTTTAGCCTCCTGTACATTTTATTCCAACTTAGGAATTAGCTAAATTGCTTGAGATGTTTGTATCCAATAATCCCACTACAATGTCCTCCGAAGCTTCCCTCCTTTGCATTTTTTATAGTAAACCATGGGACAATGCAGCAATAAAAGATGCATCAAGCGTGGGTTTGAAATGGAATGATTTCATTGTTGGTTCTGTTTAATGTACAATTTTAGAAGTCAGGACAACTATCATCTTTGTTACCTTACTTGAGTATGGGCCCATACGGCATGGTTTATATGATGATTTTGGATTCACTAGTCCCATGCACTGCATGACAATTCCTTATTGCAAAGAAAGGATTGACAAAATTTGGTCAGTTATAAGATAGTTTATTCCACATATATTATTACTATAACTGCCAGATCTTGAGTTGTATCTGATAGAAAAGTTTGCGATATAATTTGTTCTTGTCTTCTTGAACTGATTGATTTGTGTTTAACGAAGTCCATTCTCCTGTAAATTTGAGAAGCTTTTAGTCCTATCTAGGCCTTGTTATCATGGTTGAGGGAATATCAAGAGTTTAAGACACGCTGTTGAGTGAACTTTTTCAACACATTTTGGTTTTTATTCCCTGGACATCATGAAATTTATATGTAGATAACATATTTCAAACGTGACCGATATATGAACCATGAAAAATAATAATATTGATCCCAACCATTTCACAATTGACAGGCATGAGTAATTATTATGATTTTTTCAATAAGTGTTCAAGGCAACAATTGCGTACTTCATGTGATGCACTGAAATGACTTTTGTTCATGCCCCAGAAATTATGGATTGTAAGAAGTGATTAAATTTTTGACATTTTCAGAATGATGATCCCACTTATAAAATATCTATAAGTGACTAAGCTGGTAAAACTGTGTTGAGATTTTTTTTCTTAAAAGAAGACCAGCCACCCTATCCCCACTACAACTTATTGTGATATAACCTAAGAAGTGTTTGGATTTTGAAAAAAACTTTTGAAGTGATGCATTATAATTTCTCATCATGTTGCTTTGATGTACAAAGGCTAGGCGACTGGACATGTTGCATGTATAACCGAATAACCTGATGGCAGAATTCAAGATGGTATTTCCCCTGAATGCTTGGAGCATTGAACTTAAATCAGCATATTTTGCAAGTCAATCCTGCCTAGCTGATGAATTGACCAAGTCAATTCAATAAAGTCACTGCGCCTGCCTTATAGACGACTTTATTAAGTGATGATCAGCCACTCGCCAATCTTAGTGACAAACAAATATTCGTCAACACAAGTGATGGACAAATACATAAGAATTTGGTAGTGGCAAACATCAACTCAGTATTGACAGACGTCAAGTCAATAGTGACAAACTGCAGCTTGTCAGTTCGACATGCGTAGGCACACAAACTTCAATTTGGAAGATAGCTTCATTGTCCAGGTGCTTATTATGCAATATGTTGCACTGCATGATCGCTGTATTTTATTTTGTTTTATAAAATATAAATATACCCATCTACCCATCTATATAGCATAATGGATATCAGCCCAAGCCTATAAATAAGAGGCTGATGTTGAAGTTAGGGGCATGTAATTAAATTTTGTAATTTGTACTATCAATCAACAAAGTCTCAAGGCTTCTCTCCCTACAATTATCTTCCTTTTCGGAAGTATGTTTGTTTGGGTGTTGTGAGTTCACCGACAATTGAGGATCCAACATCGTAGTGACCATTTGGGATCACTTTTGTTATTGATTTTCTATTTATTATTATTATTTTATTTTATTTTGTTTATGTTTTGATTTGAAACGAAACATATTTGGTATGTTTAATAAAGATATGCTTGCTTTTCTTTTGAGTGTTTTTAAAAAAAAAATATTTATTTTTAGAAATAAAAAATAAAGCATATAGAAAACACACTAAATAGACTTGTTTTTAAAAACAAAAAATAAAAATAAAAACATAACCTAAAAATAAAATTGATCCCAAATATACCCTTAGTATTCCGTTAGTCATTGCATGATGTGCTAAACATGCACACACACTATGCCAGCTCGAACTTCATAATTTCAGCTTTTATTGATGGTACATGCATCCTTATGATACTAGGGAACTGACAAAACTCTTCTTCCGATGGTCTTTCGCTTTTAAAACTTGAAACTACCAACCACTTGGTCTCAAACTCTCCTTCCTCCAACATCAACCTCTCACTCTTTCAGCTCTTTAGTTTGGGACTCTTGACCTCACTATTTTGCAACCTCTCAATTTTGGAGCTCTCTATTTTGTGACCTTTCAATTTAAACCTCTCGATTATGTTTACTGGCATGGTCGAGTAAAAAGTCTTCCTAGCCAATTACAATTTTTTTTGATCAACCATGATACTCCCTTGGGTGACCAAATGCTATCTTGGTCGAGCTGATGCCATACATGGTGGTCCAACGTGAAGATCATCTTCAAATTATGCATTTATTTTCCATTTCTGAATTATATATATAATTTAAAGCTATTTAATAAATAAGCCATGCTTTATTTTTGTTATAGCATATATTCTGAAAAATATTATCTATTATGATTTTTGGGTTAATTAAATGGGTGTTATATGTACAAAAAATGTATATAAATGATATACAAATCTTGAACGCTTTAGTGAGAAGAAGCATTATTTTAGGTTTAACTTTGGGCATTGAAACCAAAAGAGTAGCTGTGCATCATGTTGCTTTTTGAAAATACCTAACAATTTGAAGATTTGCATGAACTATGGTTTAAAATATTCTTCTATTTTGACTTACTTTAACTTATAACAGTAGAACAATCTCATGAAAAGTTTCAATATTGTGCAGAAGGGATTGAGAAAATTTAATCTGTTACAGGATGCCAATTCGACATGTTATAGAATAATAAATGCTCTACCTTTTTTGAACTTAAATGATTTGCTATGGGATGCTGGTCTAGATCATTATTCTGCCCAATTCTACTTTTAATTTTTGTTCGTAAACTGTTATATGAAACTTTTAAAGTGAGATGCATCAAGAATACATTTGAAATGTTTTGAATCTTCTTTCAAATTTACTAAGAATATTAGAATTACCATCGTTTTTGCATCCTTTGTTTTGGATTGGGTAGCTTTATACGGTCATTCTCTGCCATCAACTTCCCTTGCATAAAATGACAGTTTTTATTATTATAGAGAATGACTGATTACCAAGTGTAAAATAGAAAAAAATTATGTTCTCTTTTACCTTTTTTTTTTCCTCGCTCAGTCCTTACATACCTATTACTTTTTTTTAATCAGGATTCAGATTCCGCTTTGTCTCATATAACATCCTTGCCCAGGTATTCTATTTCCCTACGCTCCCTACATATTTTGTAAGTATGTTTTGTCTGAATGAATTTCAAACTTTTGATTGCTAAGGGAAGATGCTTGTTTATTTTTATCTGTTCGAAAAAGCGATTCAACTTTGATTATGACAAGCATGATAATTGTTTTCTTTTTGCACTTGCTTTACTGATTTATTTGAATTCAAATTTCAGTTCAGTTTTCCTGTTTGGTTCAGCAGATTCAGCATCCAGCGCTGGCTGGTCCCTTTGGGATTATCTTTTGTCCTTATTTAGCACTAGTATTTGGTTAACTTGCTTAAAAATTGTATATATTTTTGTTTGTGGACTGATTGGGGGACATTTGGTTTGTTTAATGTTATTGGAAACTATTTATTTGTTTTTCTCTCTGCTTGGAGCGCTGTACCCTCTTCTCTTGTGACTGTAATTGGATGGAGGACTGGCGGCAGACCTTCTAGATTTTTGAATACCTTTGAATGCTTGCCGACAACCTTTTCCATGGTGTTTTCACCCATGACAGATGGTCTGGCTTTCCGTTTCTTTCCTAAACACCCTCACTTCAGGTGTATTTCCATCTATTCTCAACCTACAATAATCCTAATTCTTCTCTTCCCTTGATCAATATACACCGATCGGTGTCAATTTATATTAGAGCTTTTAAACCCTATTTTTTCCCACAAAATCCCAACCCTTGTCCACAACCCATACCCATACCTTCCACCTAAACCTAAGCCTAACTTTCGACCAACCTTGGATAAAAAAATTCCACCTTGGTCTAAAACCTAAAGGAAATAAACAATCCAAAGAGAAACCCCCAAAGAAAATTTAAGGGCTTACCACAAAAGATATGTAGTCGAAAACTCTTCAATTACAAGGGAGGCTTGTTGATTTTGGGCGGCAATGTGGTGAAGTCACCCATGACAACAACTGTGATCACCCAGATTGAGAAGATGATGAAAAATCTTTTCTCCAAAAAACCTTGAGTGATGATGGGCCGATGTTGCGTCAATTTGGTGTCGAGTATAGGATAGGAGGTTTACTTGGAGTGAATATTTATTTATTGGATTATGATAGTCATATGGATTAGAACAAATTCATTGAGTGAATTTAGATAGTGAAATGAGTTTTTGAGTAGAAGAACGTTAGACCTGATAGAAGAGTGAAGCTATTGCTGCCATTAAGTTAAAAAAATATAATTTTTGTGACGTGAGAATTTAAAACACTTGTAACAGTGTAAGCTGAAAATTAAGATCACAACCTCATCCAAGTTAAAAAAAAAGAGATGTAGTGCAGGTACATTCAAGAACATTACAAACAAGACTTGCTTTTGATACTTCATCACCTACAACAGAAGTATCTTCATAGAAAAAAAAAATACCGCTTAGTTTGAATAAATTTTGTGGAAGTATTAATTGGTGTAGTCAGACAACTCTCTATAGCCTGCTATTTTGGAGGATCAATGTGGTGTAGTCACCACTCTATCGGACTTTACGGATGTTCAGACTATAGCCTTGAAGGTGGAGAAGTATAATAATAGTATCAGGTACACTTCACCATTCAGTTAGAGTTTGGCCACAGGGTAAGGCAGCAAGAGCATATCAATCTGAGTGCTAAGGCCTTCCCACAATGAGAAGTCAACATAGGAAAAAAAAAGGTACTGAGCAGATTAACACCTCAAGATATTTTCAATTAGCGTATTCTACAAATGTTATAGATTTGGGCACATTGCATCTAAATGTCCAAATAGATGAGTAATTTTTTTGTTGAGCATGTTGCAGTGAAAGAAGCAGATAGCGGGAACTATAAAAAGGAGAACAAGAGGAGTACTAGATGCCCACAGATGATGGTGCGATGTTTGTGGTTCAATGAGTTCTCTAGACTAAGCTTAAGAGGTCAATAGTGGCTTAAAAGATAATATATTTCATACTCGTTGTATTGTGAAGAGAAAGAATGCAGTCTCATCATAGATGAAAGTGGTTGCGAGAATGTGATATCTACACTGTCACTATCTATAATAAGCATGCTTAGCTATATTCCTTGACTTGGTTGAATAATGAAAATGAGATTTGTGCTTATAAGAGATGTTTGGTAAAATATTCTATCAGAGATAAACTATAAGATCAGACGTGTTGCGACGTTGTGCTTATGAATGCATGCCACATTCTATTGGGCTAGCAATGACAATATGATGAATATACACTTCATGAGGGTTCACAAAAATATCTCTTTGTTATTGAGAAAAAAATATATAGTGATTTTGCTCATGAAATGAGTGAAAAATTACGAGTACTCAGACAGGGAGTGAAGTTATAGTGTTCCATGCTTCATTTCTATATGTTATGAGAAAAGCCCAAGTGAAACCGTTCTTGGTGACGTTGGATGGCAGTGGTACAGTGGAGGTGATTCTTTAGGTAGTACAACCCATAATGAAGGAGTTTTATGATATTCTAATTGACAACCTACCACCCAGATTACCACCATTTTGTGTGATTCATAATGGCTTAGATCTCAATCAAGGAGAGGTGCTGCCGGACTGACTAGCTTACTAGATGCGACCATGAGAATGTTAGAAATTGCAGATACAAGTTGAGTATTTGATGGCTTAGGGGTTAGTTTACACTAGCACCTATGCTTGTGCTATAACGGTTTTGATTGTGCTTCTTGAGTCATTTTGGTTGGATTCAGACATGAACTTCATTGTTCTAACACCTCATTTCATTGTCTCAGGGGAGTTGAAGGGAGGGAACCGAACGGGGCGAAAGGAAACGAGAGGGCAAAAAAGTTGAAGAGGGGGGAGATGAAGCGACAGGGGTCAGGAACATGAAAGACTACTTTCGTGTATAAAAATGACGAGTAGGAGGGGAGGCGGAGACGAGATTTACTTACTTGGGAGTCGAATAAGGGCTAACGAGGGTTGTGCTGTTGGGCTGAGCCTTCACGTCAATCAGAGCTCTTGTGATGCGTGAGAGCAGAGAGTATGACGAGCGATTCATGACATTCAATGCGAAGGAAGTAGACGAGCTGAGTGCAGAGAAAGAAGTCGGCCAAACTCCAGACATTTGGTGCAGGTGATCGCGGGAAGAGGGGCACAAGCATCCTATATGAAGAGGGGCATAAGCATCCTGTATAAAATCTAGCAGTTGAGGCTGTGTGCGGATATTGAACCAAGCTGAGTTGTAGCTTAGGGAAGAATTATTGTGTTTGAAGGAGAAAAAGGTGACGAGCAGGCGTCTATGACTGTGGCTCGAGGTGTGGGCTACGAAATTCTGACCGCTCCCCGAGAATTCTTAAAATTTTTTTTTATTTTTAATTTTGTTTTGAGGGAGCTTTAGAGTCAAATTTTCAAAAAGCTGATTGAATTGTAGATAAGACATTATCTGGAGATTTCACCCTTATTTTGTAAGGAATTCTTTGATTTGTAGTTTGAGTTTTCCCATAGGCGCATGTCCTTATGATTAATTACCCCTTATGATAATAGAAGAGTACTTTCGATTGAGGCTTGTCATTAATAATTGAATATTTAACATATAATAGCAACAAATTTAGGATTTTAGTTACGAAATTCATCACTTGAAGCTTAAAGTGATTGGTGGGAGAATGAAGACGAAACTTGATCAATATCTCATGGTCTCGTCATTTCGGCTTGTAATGGTCTCTGATCTACTTAGTTAGAGGAGGTAGTTGACCCAACCTGACAGAAGAATTTGTCAACAACTATGGGTTGCGTCGTCCAAGGTATCCTTGTAAATCTGGGGTGGATATTTGTCTAATGGGATAAATTTACGTCGACCTTGATTAATAAAAGATTGTGCCAATCAATTGTATTCTTATGATTCACAACTCAAAATATCAAAATTCATTGAGGAGCATCGAGTAGTTGTTGTGACCATAATATAGTAGTGTTATTTGACGACAACCACCCGGTTAGAGGACTCTGGTTGTAACCGCTATTTTGTGGTGCCATTTGACGACTGAACCACATAGTCATAGGACTAGGGCCATGTCCTTACTGGCATGTGATTGCTTTGATTGTGAATATAAATATACATTTGATATGATATTCACTCTTTGTGAGCTGAAGTCAACCAAAAGTTTTTCACCCTCGTCAACTGTTAGGGAGGGTGGATGAATTTTGCTTTTTGCTTTTAAATGATTGAATTTTACTTACATATTAATTGGTTATTTTGAAAAGCGTGATTTTAAAGATTTATCCCTCCGGTTGAAATCTTCAATCAATACGACCATCATCAAGATATTGAGTATTCTAAAACTTTTATATTTAAATGGGGGACATTTAGTTTTATTAGTTTAAGCTTTCAAAGTATAAGTCATGTCGACTCCTATCCTTATAAGTATGCGGATTAGACTAGATGATTTGGACCTATAAATTGCTATTTTAAGAATTGAACATTTATTTCAAATTTAATAGACTCGTCAACTTTAATTATTGCAAGGAGGATTATAATAGTTAAGTGGGACTTACGACCCTATCCTATAGGTAAGTCAACCCGATTAGCCCATGTAGTATTTTCGAGCCTAGTATTTGAGTATCAAATACATTGGTTTGAACACATGCAAACGTGTAATTTATGTATTTGAGCTATTTTAGTCTGATCATTTTGTGACTTGACTTAATGTAATGCATCTTGAATGCTTTACTTAAATCTTGAGATATTTTTATTCAAATTGAATTTTATTTTAAGACTTGATAAAGTGATGAAACCAAATACACATCTTAAAAGTTGGTGTGAATGACTGCATATAAGTTTTCATTTTAAGTATTTTATCGTCTTCTGTTCGTTAGCAGGTGTATTGTGAATCTGGTGGCAGGACTTTAATTTTTTTGTTAAGTTTGAATTATTTTTAAAATCTAATGAGAGTATCTTCGAACCTAGTATTTGAGCATCCAATACATTGATTTGAACACATGCGGACATGCAATTTATGTATTTGAGCTATTTTAGTTGAAGCAATTGGTGACTTGACTATGTAATTTTTATGGCTTAAAAGCATGTATCTTGAATGCTTTACTTAAATGTTGAGATATTTATATTCAAATTGAATATTATTTTAAGACTTGATAAAATGATGAAACCAATTACACATCTTGAAAGTTGGTGTGAATGACTGCATGTAAGTTTTCATTTTAAGCATTTTAAAGTCTTATGTTTATTAGCAGGTGTATTGCGAATCCGGTGGTAGGGCTTTAATTTTTTTATTAAGTTTGAAACTTTAAAATAATTTAAAGCCTAGAAAGCCTAAATCTCCAAAGTCAGAAGCTTTAATTCTCTTAAAATCCTTAGAGCCTATATTTTAAAAGCTCGAATTTTCATATTATTTGAAAATTAAAATAAGTTATATTTTATCTACTTTTATAAGTCCAAAATTTCAAATGTTTTAAAGTGATTCAAAGTACAAATCACATGAAATTTAGGCAGCCTCTCAATGTCAACCTTCTATTTTCGGGGCACAAGAGAATGCCAGCCTTCACAGTTTTCTTAAAGACGCGCTAGTTAGTGTTGTGAGACATTGTGATTGAGGAGTAAAAATATAAATTTATCCCACGATCTTAAAAGACGCAACGAGTCTACATTGTACATGCATAAAAAGTTTGATCTAGACCAATATTTCTTGAACTTTATTTAACTCTTCCCGAACAGTAATAAATACCCACGGACGGGTACTCATTTTTATCATTGACGGGTACTAGTTTTAAAGCCCCAATTTTAAAAAAATTTCCAAACAAGTATGTGTTTTTTCTTGAATGACACTTAATTCCCCACAGACGGGTACTCGCATTTCCTCGAATGTAGATTTTCAAAATTGTCCCATTGCGCCAAAAATATACCTTTCAAGCTCCAACGTAGTTGGCAACGGAGATGCATGACGACGACGACAATGACAATAAAAGAAAAGTGCGACAGGATTTTCTTTTTATGTAATACACAACAAGGTACCTAATAATAATTTGTGGAAGGGAAGGCTGACTGAGGTGAGTGCTCGGGCTCCAATATCAAGAACAGTGAAGGCTCGAGCTTGGGCTGGATCAAACATGATTTATCTCTGTATTGAGTTCACACAGTAGAGGCAAGAGAAGAGCACAGGGGGCTTCAGTTTGGGTTGAGCTCAGGCAAGGCTGAGTAGAGGATATTACATGAAGATTTTGATGCAAAAAGAAGAGGGCGGGAGCTTCTGCACAGGGAGGCGTTGTGGATCGGAGGAAGGTCGCGTGCACAGGTGTTTTCATCAAAAAGAGGAGTTTCATGTTTCTCTATGCCGACGATCCCATCGTTGCTTCTCGCTGGAGTAAGGCATACAAGGGCTTCGACGAGTTTGCGAGTACCCGTCTGTGGGGAAGAGGAAAAGGAACCACCATGAAGGTTATGAAGTTTTTAGTAAGTCACAATTTCGTCATTGACTTCTCAGCCAGCCCTAATAGAAATTGTATTAGAGATGAGCGAACTCTTTACTGGATTTCTGAGTGCAGAAGGAGAGACAAACAAGAGTTTCATAGGTCACTGTACGTTACTATTTCATCGTTGCCTTCTCGAGCGTAGGAGAGACAGACGGGGGAATTTCAGGTCTCTGTGCCGCGATCACTTCGCTTCTTTCCTTGTTCGCTCTGATCAACTACTCGTTTGGGGCGGTGGTTTCCCTGTGGTGCGGTTTCATACCACAATTTGTGGTGTATGTTTACAGGCGACCGTAGTCTGATTAATTTTATGCATGGCGCTGGCCGCGGGTTTGACCTCGCGGCTCGCATTTCTCGCTGTTACATTTCCTTCACTGCCCTTGTTTTTTTCCCTTGGCTTGCCTCTTGCCCAAAAAATCTCCTCTCTCGAGCCCCTCGATTCTGTGGATATGATGGCTAGCTCTTGTTTCTCGCTTCCTTTCGGCAGTTTCGGGTGGCTATTGCAGCAATCTTCCACTCTTCTCTCCCTCTCCTTTCTTTTCTTTGGTTTAGTTTGATTGTTCTGCGCAGTTTGCGCTCTGGGCAGTGGTTCCTCTTCTTCAGTTTTGGTTGGTTGTTCCAGTGAGCTTTTTATTCTCCATCTCCCTCTTCCTCTCCCTCTCGTGTCTCTAAAAATCTCCTTTTATTCCTCATAGTGCGCTCTGTTTAGTGGTTCCTTTTCCTCTTTCCACTGTTTTGGTATTCTCTGCGTTATCTACTAGTTAGTTTTTGATTTTGCAATTGGGTGAAATAGTTCAATTGTGGTGGTTTTTAATTTTGCAATTTGGTTGCTTCTGCTTTCTGCTTTCGGTTTCAGTGGATATTGACTTTTGGTTTGGTGGTTTTCGGTGTGATATGTTTGGTAGATATTTTTGTTTCTTTATGCTGCATATGTGCAATGGTTGGTTTTCTGGTGACGTTTGCATATGCGAATTAGAATATAGTTGGTGGTGGTTGGAAATGCAAATGAAAAGACAATAGAAATGGTTGCCGTATCCACGGGGTGGTTTTTGATTTTACAATTGCTTATGTGCAATGACTCGTTTGGTGGTTTTTTCTCTGTTTTTAGCATTCGTTTGTTTTTTAGTGAATGTTGGGTTTTAGTTTGGTGGTTTTCAGTATGATATGCTCGGTAGGCCATTTTGCTTCTATATGCTGTGCAATGATTCTTTTGGTGGAGTTTGCATATGTGAATTAGAACATACATGGTGGTGGTTGGAAATGCAAGAGAAAAGACAATATAAATGTTTGCATATGCAAATTGATGGTGGTGGTTAGGGCTGTAAACGAGCCGAGCTTGAGCGAGCTCAGGCTTGGCTCGTGTTCGGCTCGTTCGAAATAGCTCGTGTTCGAAATCGGCTCGTGTTCGAAATCGGCTCGTGAACAGTGTGTTCGTGTTCGACTCGATTTAAATATTCGTGTTCATGTTCGACTCGTGTTCGGCTCGTTAACTAAAATTGAGAAAAATAGATGTAAAGTGTGAGATTCGAACCTGGATCAAATCTATACAAAAGAAGACCTTAACCACATTGCCACATGAGGTATTATGATTTAAACTTAGACATAAATATATATAATATATTATTATATAAATAATATATGTAATATATTGTTATAAAAAGAGTTGTATAATTTTTTTCGAGCCATTTCGAGCCGAACACAAGCGAACAAACTGTTGTTCGTGTTCGACTCGTTTACATTTCGAGCTTAAAAATTTGTTCGTGTTCGGCTCGTTAGGCTTAACGAACGAGCCGAACACGAGCTGTTCACGAACAACGAGCCAAATTGACAGCCCTAATGGTGGTGTTTGCATATGCAAATTGAAAACATAGATAGTGGTGGTTGGAAATGCAAGTGATGTTGTTGCATGAAATTCGGTTGAGGTGTTTGCTGTGTTGTTGTGTAGGTGTGATGGTGTGTGAATGTGCTAGTGTGTGGAGGTGGTCGTGATGGTATTGTGGATGTTTTGATTTGCTTATGTGTTGAGATGGTGGTGGTGGTATTGTGGATGTTTTGGTTTATTGATGCCTTGATGTGTGGAGGTGGTGGCTGTGGCTTGGTGTGTGGAGGTGGTGGCTGTGGCTTGATGTGGTGTGGAGGTGTTATGTAGGTTGTTTGAGGGGCAGTGGTGATGCTATTGTGGCGTTTTTATTTTTCTCTGAGTTGCGTTAAATATTTTTTTATGACAAATATTTATGTTTATTAGTTTTTTTATGCTAGTGTACACAATGGTTAAAACCAAAGAAGCCGATTCATCCGTAGTGTGGGATAATGATACAAAAATGATATTTTGTGACTTTTGCCTCAAGGAGGTCGAATTAGTAAATAAGCAGACAACCTATTTCAACGAGGGTTGACAAAATATTTTTAAAAATTTCAAGGACAGTACAAACAGAGAGTACAATATATTAAGAAAAAAGAGGGAGCTGCTGTCATTAGAAGCCATATTTTATTGTTGGTGGCTTCATGCACTGATGACCCCGCCCCATCACAAGCAACTTTTGTTCTGCAGGTCATGAGTATTATGAAGGCAACTCCAGAAATTTTTGTGGACTATTTGTATCTGTTTTCTATGATGTTGCTTGAGGACTCAATCCTAAAAGAGTTTTTTATGACGATGACCCCTTAGGGTGCATTATTTATGTTATTTTCATGCGAACTGTGATACTTGAAGGACACCTGATATTCTTTATATTTTTGTGGGACATTTTATATTTTTTGTTGTGTTGGACATTTTTATTTGCTTTTGGTTTTTTACTTTTTTCATTGGGACAATGTTAAATTTGTTTTTGCAATTTTATTTTTCATAGTTATGTTTTCTATTTACCTTTTTAATTTTATTTTGAAGTTGGTTTTGTTAGTAACATTATATAATTGTAGCAATTCATTGATGCTTATGCATTAGCTACTTCAACACCGAATTGCATGGATGCAAATAAAGAAAGACGCAGAGGAAGAGTTGTAATGACAGCGTGTTTCATGTACGAGTATTATTACTCATACATATAGCGCTCTTCTTACATGAAATCTTTGTTCATTGGTGACAAATAAGTTGGGGGTTGCTTATGAGTCATCTAACGAGGTTTAGTAATATGTTCCATATGACATAGATAGTATTCTCCGATCTGTTGGAAGAACTACACAAATCATGCACTTCATGGCTTCACTAGGACGACCTTAGGGTAGGTGTTAGTAATAACCCCGTACATATTATCATAGAATAAATCAATGTGAGGAGCTATGTAGTGATTCCGACACTCCTTTGAAATATTTTGTAGAAATCTCAGTAGGTTAAATGCACCTGTCAATTTTTCATCACAAGTTATAAAACCAACAAATCTTATATTCGAACAGTTCCGCACAGAGATTTCGCAAGATGCACAATATATATTATATTTTCAGGTAATTTTTCTTATTTATTACATTCATTTTTTAAATGATTATAGTAATTAAGTTACCATTGTTTATCTTTTTAGTATTGTATTGGAGCAATTAATGAAACACATGTTTATGCACGTATTCCAAATACTGAGAATATCACATTCTTTGACTGTCTGTTCTGGGTCAACGACGTTGAATGTCATGGATTTATGTGACTTCAACATATGCTTTATTTTTTTCACGGCCTGTTGGGATGATAGTGTACATCACAGCTGAATTTTTAAATTTGCAACACTAAATATGTAATACAACTTCCCACATCCACTGACAGATTCGCTTGAGATTGAACTAATCACCTAATTTTTTTTACTTCAATACTAGTCATTTTATTTACATAAGATAAATATTATTTGGTCGATGTTAGATATCTGTTGCAACGAGGGCATCTCAAGCGATTTCTTGATACGAAATACCACATACATGACTTTGTGAGTCATTAATGTCATGCGGGACAAGAGAGAAATGTTTAACAAAAGTCACTTCTCTTTACGCGGTGTCATTGAGTGAACATTTGGAGTTTGGAAGAAGAAATGAGTTATACTTCGCGATATGCCAACTTATTCATTTCCTGAACCAATGCAGATTATGATTGTCACGATTGCTCTCCACAATTATATTCAGTGACATTCTTTCCGCATTGACATTGATTCTGTAGGGCAGATGAGAATCATTCACATGTACCTGCCGAGGCGTATGAATATTGTATTGTATAGCCTTTTTCACTGGCAAAAAATGATGTTCCCCAGACCTGCACTCAAGATGGGGAAAGTGCAAGAGAGATGATAGAGTTGAAGAAACGAACTACGAATACTATAGTTAGAGGGTAATTGGAGGGAATATTAATTTTTATTTCATTTTATTGTAATAATTGTTGAAAACATTCTCTTTATTTTATCTGTAATTTATACAAGTTATGTATATTTATGTTTCTTATGCATTTGATATTGATTATCTCAGTATTTTATGCAAGTAATATGTACTTTTTGTTTGACATATATTTTTCTCTCACTTGGATGACTGATGAGTCAACCATGGGTAATATATATATCGTTAATATTGCATGTCTTATTTTTGGGTGAGTTTTGGAGATCTATGATGAGACATTTGTTCTTATGGGTTCTACTGAATTGTTTGCTTGTCGCGATTAGTTGGTGTCGCATGTGAAATCCTAATGAAGACAATCAAGTTTCCCTTCTTTTTCAGTGCTAGGTTTTTGAGTTTATTCAGGATGGCCTTTTTTTGGTGATATTTATATCCGACACACACAAGCTTGGTATTACGTGGGTTAAAGACAATCAAAAACCAATTTTTTATAAGGACTGCTTTCTTTTTGTAGTAACAAATTCGTTGATTTATATACTGAGTTCTTTGAGACATCACGACTGCATAAAACTTTAATTAATTACTTTTGTTATTAATTTTTACAAATGTTATATGTAAGAGTTTATTTTTTTTATAGCCTTTAGGAAAGATGAGTTCGAGGATTTCCGGTACCTCCTAAGGATCGCATTGCTACTACGGACTACAATGCTCTTTGCTTACTTCACGACAACCACATAGTTACAGGAGACAATTTTACAGATACCCATGGAGAATTATAGAAAAGTGTGATTATTTTAGGTGGGCAGATGGGGTGAAAGTTTTCACCACTGAGAATGATTGGGCATGGAGAGTTTTCTTGGAGGATGATTTATCTTGTGACATACACAATTTGCATTTTCAAAATCATATTTTCATATTATTAATTATTATTTTAATAGTCATTTTTTAATTTTGGTAGTAATGCAACTCACTATTCAGAGATACATCTATCTTTATTTTATAATATTCTGCGCTGAATATTTGCTTTTAAATATGAAATGTATTGGTATGAGTAGTTCTGTTGCAAACAACATTTAAATACAGGGGTATAATATTCATTTATCCAGAAATAGCTGCAGCAAAATTGTTTTTAAATTGTAAAAAACAAATAGAGAATCAGTTTCTGCGCAACTTCTTCCTGCCACAGCTGTTGCGCAGCAGCTTATCAATAAGTTGTAGCTACCCCAAACAGACCCTGTGTTTATCGTGAGGCCTTCGGGCAGGAGAGGAGTTGGAATTCAGATTAGGGAAGGAAGATGCAGGTCGTCGTTTCGTTCGAAGGGTGGAGCGGATTCTTTTGCTGTGCGGTTTCTAGCGAAAAGGAGAAATACGAACCATGAAGCCTCAGAGAAAAACACCTTTATGATTTTTAAAGCGGGACCGACGTGAGGGTTTTCCGGGACAATTATAGGAGGTTTATAATTAGATTAAGTAGGATTTTTCATTAATTAATTATTCTATTTAATTTTAACAATAAACACAAGGTTAGTGTTTTAAATTTTGGATTTCATATATATGCTTAATTATTAATTGCTATTAATAGGTTTAATAAAATCGAAGATTAGCGAAGTAACTTTAAGGATAAATTTTATTTTAGAATTATTTCGATTACTTCCATGCATGTGTATAACATTAAAGAAGGATAACTGTAAAATAATTTAAAGTTAAGAGTTAGAATTTGAATAAATTAGTATATATTAAATTGAATAATTGAGCATAAATATATGCATAAAGTGACCACTTAAGCATTTAAATATTTTTATAGGTATCAAATTAAAGGAAAAGTCAAAATAAAAGATTGAAAATCTGAAAAACAAGTCATGTTTTTGATGTGAGTACTCATATTTTTAATCTATAGTAATATTTTGTTTATTCTCAACCATTTTGTAGTTCATGATACTTGCACAAGTTATGACGTATTCGTTTATTTTATTTGTCACATAGTTATGAATGTTATATGCTTGTTGTTACGTATTATTATGCATTAGTTAATGCTCTCTCTCTCTCTATATGTATATCCTTGACATGTGTTTTGCTCTGTTAGAGTTTACTTTGGTCGCAACATGGGGACTCGAAACGCCCGGAACGTGAACTTTTCGTCTCGTCGTGCTCGAAGAAGGGGAGGGGATCGCGTCGAATCAGTTTCGTCGACTCGTCTTGCTCACAGAAGACGGGAAGGGTATTGCGTTGCAACAGGTCCTTGCCTCGTTGCAAAGAAGAGGGTTGGGGATAGCGCAAATCGTTTCTTTTGTCGCCTCGTCGTGCTCATAGAGAACAGGAAGGGAATTCGTAGCAGACCATCGCCTCGTCGTGCTTGAAGAAGAGGGTAGGGGATCGTACTACGTGGTTACGTCGATATCTTCTCTCCTTTACAGACTTTCAACGATTTTCTCTGTTTTTTGTCTGCTGCTTCGATGGATTTTCCTCCCTTGAATCAGTACCTAGGCAAAAAATCCTTTGGTGAGGCACTTGGTAAGGGACTAGACTCTGAGAAGGCTGTCGACCATGAGGTGTTTCTTCAGATCTACCATGATTCTCTTGAAGGGAAAGCCATCTGTCCATTTTTTAAGAGGGCTTGTAGGAAGGATGGTAA
The DNA here is from genome assembly GCA_003013225.1 of Phalaenopsis aphrodite. Lineage (NCBI taxonomy): Eukaryota > Viridiplantae > Streptophyta > Magnoliopsida > Asparagales > Orchidaceae > Phalaenopsis > Phalaenopsis aphrodite. The sequence goes on from NEWO01000050.1 coordinate 2,103,197, forward strand.
GACCACTCTTATTTTTCAGGCCTCAAAATCTTTACTCTGGTTGAAAAATACAAATTCACACTCTTTGGAAAATTTTAGAGTGGGCCATCTCAAAATGAAGGTTATTCGCAAAGCCTTGAGTATCTCAAATTTGTAGGACAATGGAAGGTTGGTCTCTTTGACAGGAGACATGTGATGATACAATTAACTACGAACGAAAACTATGCTAGGATTTTCTCCAGGAGATACCTCACTATTGAATGAAAAACTTTGAAGTTGCTCAAGTGGTCTCCTGAATTTGATCCAAACCAAGAACTACTTATAGTGCCAATATGGTTTAAGTTATTTAGGCTTAAGTTGCATCTTTTCAACCATCATGTCCTTTATTTCGTTGAGGCCATGCTTTTGAGACCAATGAAATTAGAATTTCCAATTTTTAATCTCACCAGGCCTTCTGTTGCTAGCATCTTTGTGGAGAGATATATCATATTACCTGACATTGAAGAACTTCGGCTTGACACTGTGTATAATGGGTTCTGACAACATATTTTCATGGAACATAGACCATATCATTCCACCCATTGTAAGATGTTTGGACACATATTGGAAAAATTTTTCAGGCTCCATCCTAATTTGAGACACCAACCTCAAGTATCTGTCCTAACCACTCAAGAAGCACCTATTCCACTGATTAATATGGTGGAAATTGACTAGAGAGGACATTGCCACTGATTTTGCCCCGGAGGAGCACCCCTTCTACCTCAATCCCCACATGCTATTAAAAAAGAGGATACTCTCTTTTTGGTGACAAATGATGCTCCTTGTGCTATGAAAACAATTATTGCTGATTTTAAGGACCCTCAAACCTTGGCAGAGTGCCATGTTCAAGGTGTGCAACAAGTAGAAATTGCCCTCATTGATGATCAACTCAGTGATAACTTAGGACAACCATTGGAAGATGTTTGACGAGTTTACAAAACTAGGAAGAAGATAAAAGGACTAAATGAACTCAAGATTTTATAGGAGGATGCTTTGCTCATGGAAGCCCTTATCACAACTTGGTGCTCGACTCTCTCTTTAGAACCAGGGAGAGAGGAAAGCACACTCACCATGATTAAGCTCTCTGTGGAATTCTGATACTTCAGTCTAATCATGAAGCCTCCTCTCGAGAAGTTTTTATTTGTTTGGGGAGTTTGTCCTGTTTTTTGGGTATGCTTGTAATTTTTTGTTACCTTTTTGAGACTTGTGTGCTTTATTAGTGGGTTCCTAGCACTCGCTCACTAAAACCTTTGTATCTTTTTTGTATCAATGAAATTTTTATTTTGGCGATATATATATGTATATATATAGAAAAAACTCAAAAAAACTCGAGGGCTAATATATTAAAGCAGAAAAGATACAAAAAATTGTATGAGAGGGCCTAAAAGAAAGCCCAACTCACACAATACAACACACACAAATCCCAAATAAAACAAAGATACATAAAGGTAAAAAATCAAAAGATCACCAAAACACACAAAAGTGTTTGAGACATCCCACTTTAGTCCTTCCCCTGCCTCTAGTTCTCGAAATTGAGCCAGCTAACAAATTAGTAAGCTGAGTACCATTGCCCGAAGTAACGAAATTATCATTTATCAGATTCCTGAGCTCAAATAAGTCTCCATTCTTCTTCTTCCTTCTGAATGTGTAAACTTGCCATTTTTCATTCGATGATTGATTCATCTGTTTAATCGATTGTTCCAAAGTTGGTCAGACAGGTGTAGACTGCTGCATATTATGATCTCCATGAGTCTGAGTAACATTTACAGCTTGCTCGACCTGATGAGGTGGTAGTAAAACAACATTAATATTGCCACCTGTAATATCGATGATATGTTCTACGACAAGTGGAGTCTGAAGAATCTCCCTCTCACCCACGATAGGAGGTTCCAAAAACTGCTAAATGATTGTCATATTGTCTACGAAAATAGTGACGTTTGCGATCGATGAGAAACTGGATGACCCTGCTCAACAACCTACACTTTCAAATCCTCATCAGTTGCAGGAAGCATCAGGCGAAGAGGAGACAATTCATGCTTCACACACACTAGAACCTATAGTCGTTGCAACAGTTGGCAATCCTTCTTCTGGTGCTCATCTGCTTTTATCTGCCCGGCGTTTTGTTTACCAACACGATGATCATATGAGCCAATCTTCTGAGAGGAATGACAAGTCTATTCAAGGAGGAAGAAGAAGATTGGAGGTAAACTTCAGCTTGGGAACCTAATGGATGATACTTTGGTTACTTCGGGAAATGACTCGACACTCAACAATTTGTTATCTAGAGCTCGCCCTAGAACTAAAGGCAGAAGCAAGACTAAACTGCATCGTTCCTAGCTACTTCTTTTCTGTGATTTTGGTATATTTCCTTTTTTTGGTTTTCTATGTATCTTTTCTCTTTTGGGGTGTTTGTGTGTGTTGTGTCTTATTGTACAACATTGATGTATCTTTCTATTTTAGTAGATTTAGCCCTTGGGCTTTCAAAAAAAAAATTTACTATGATGTTAATTGGTTTGTTGAAAATGAAATGAAATGTAAAAGGTTTGCAGGGCACTATGATTATAATGTATTAAAAATTTTTTTTGGTTCAATTTAAAATAAAAATAATATTTTATATTTTTTTTCTTTGTCTGAAGTAGATTGAAAATAATGTATTTAAAAATTTTTTTTGCTCGATGACTGTAGCGGAGGGAAGGGGGAGGGGCGTCAGCCGGTACAATTGATGACTAAGGCGGCGATGACTGCGGGCGGTCAACGATCGACGAGAGAAGAATTGTTGAAGCCGAGAGGCAGTGGGGCTGACAGCTCGTCGATAGCATTTTACATGAATGATTAAATTCAAATTCAGTCAAATCATCCTAATTCTAATTCTTCCAAAATGAATTATGGTGTAAAATTCAAATTCATTTATACTTTACATTATATTTATAATTTTTCATACTAAACACATAATCTTCTTGAGTCCCTGCAAAAGAATTACATTACACCACAAATTCACTTAACCAAACAAACCCTATGGTGAATTGAATTCAATGAACACATGAATGATATGTCTATACTGACAGCTTGTATGTACATGACTGACTATGATAGAGTCACCGTTTTATGATACTAGCAGGGCGACGCTAAGGTACCCGTACACATAAATAAAAAAGGATATTGATATTGAAGTACCTTAATTGATATATTTTTTTAGAAGATGCTATTGTGGCGTTTTACAAATCTATATTGATATTGATATGCTATCGCTTTCTTTTCCGTTGTATTATTATAATTTAGGAGTGTGAGTTTTCACTGATTTTTGTTAGCTCACAGTTGTTTTAAACCAACATTTCAGATGTAATTAATTTATTAAAAGATGAGCAATAGAAGAGAATATTTATAGAAGACATGAAATATCTGTAATGAAGTAAGTTTAATCATACTATTTTAGTTTGATTTGATTAATGCCTATTTCATTTATTAATATATAGTTGTATAAAATAAATATGAAAAATTTAATTCATACCGTTTGACCTTCTGTACCCGCCTTGATTAATTCCAAGTCCCTGATCGAGTCGTGACAATTGTGGGTTTTCCATAGGTTCAACTGAGTGAAAATTTGGCTATGCTGGTTGTGGAATGCATATCTAATATGACATTTCGTACCTTGTCACAGAGCAATTGATTTTTAACATATTACATATTTATCTTTGGAGATTGTTAATTTTAATGGTGTACCTGAGATCTTCACAGCAGATAGGGATGTGAAATTTTCAAGTCACTTTTGGAGGATAGGGTAAGTTGGGTAAAATGCTCCAATTTAGCACAATAGCACACCCATAGACAGATGAACATACAAAGAATCATAGTTTGAGAAATTCCTCAGATATTTTATGTGAAAGAGCATCAAGTAGTATGATTAGTTCTTCCGTAGGTTGAGTTTGCTTATAATAAGTTCACTAGTTAATTCACATGTCACAATCCTTTTGAGATTATATATTGAAACAATTCTCTCATAACTTTAAAAGTAGTGCAAATATTTCCAACTATCGGGATCAATATCGGCATAGGTTAGAATAAGAGAGATTCAAACTTTACATGAGTTGGTGAGGAAGAGAATTGCCAAATAGAACACCAAGTACTAGAAACAGGTCAACAAGTCCAAGAGATCCCAAATTTTTAAGAAAGTTAACTTTAATATGGATCAAATTGAAGAATGAGATGTTCTATTCAGGGTCTTTTGGAAAGCACAAGCTTAGAGATGACAGTGCATTCAAGATTGTTAAGAATTTCATTGACAATACACACAAAATTGATTTTCTAAGAGCCTACAATTTTTTTCATATCTTTAACGTCGTTGATTTGTTGCCATACTATGAGGATCCAGGTGCTTCTAGTGAGGAGCCCGAGCCATCTCTTACTCGGTGAGAATGATGCGGACGCCGGTCTACGGTTTTAAGGCTGAAGCTATTCTCAATTTATTTTGGGATGAACAAGAGAAGCAATGAAGTGGAAATTTTGTTTAGTTTTCTAGTCTAGTTCAAGTTCAGCCTTCAAGGCTGGCTGGTTTCTTTAGGACCTTTTTTTTTTCTTATTTAGCATTAGTATTGGGTTAATTTGTTTGGGAATTGTATATATTTTTATTTGTGAATTGATTGGGGGATTTTTGGTTGGTTTTATGTGATTTGAGGCTTATTTCTATGTTATTCTTGATTTATGATTAAATGCTAATCATAGAAAATGAAACTAAACATGTATTTCAGGAAAGAATAGGAATGCGGGGTCGTGTGCGGTTATTTAGCCTGATGTATACTTATCGTTATCTAGTTAATATATTTTAGTAAAAGTTAGGGGTTATTAGAGTCATGTGTGATTAGAATTTTTCTTTTTAGCACGCATATGGCTGAATTGTTGATCAGTTGTTGTGTATTTGTTGCTGATACATATGGGGTGAAAATTTAGCGGACTTTCTATCAATTTTTTGTGAACCACTTGATTTATTTGGGACATTCTACCTCAAAGAGGGGAATAAAAGAAACACGAACGTCTAGCATTTTAGAGCAGTTTTGCACTATTCAATTTTTCTAGTTTCATTTGAAATGTGCGTGGAAAGGTATATATATTAATTTTAACATATTTTCAAGTGAAGTTTAGCCTGCATCCGTGAAGGGTATATACTTATCTTATTCGATTGCTGATTGAGGATTATGTTAGCGAACTCTTTTCTTTGTGATTAGAACGTTTCAGGGTCAGCAAACTTTGTTTGATTTTAGTAAATTTAGAGTTTAAGATGTCTCTTACTGAATGCAACCTTGTTTAGGTTCAAGATGTCTTGGTATTAGATTCAAAGAGAAATTTAAAATGGTTTGTATAGCTAAGTTTCTTCCTTCTTGTATAGCTTTGCTGGCTTGTCCATGTTAACATTCATATGTTAAAGCACTTATATTTAGTTTTTTCTTGATCTTGCTGTCCAGTACTCTCATTGATTGTGCCTATTCGTTGGCTTTATGGCTTTCACGTCAAATACGTTTTAAATAATATGCAGGTATATGTGAAGAGTGTTTATTTCCCGCATTCACCATCTTCTTGTCTCAAGTAATTCTTTGACTATTTCTACTTGTATTTTCATTTTTATATATTTACTTGATCCTGTAAAATATGAGTACAGTTGATTCTGTTCATGTTAATCACTTCTTTATGCTTAAGGATAATCATGTCCAGATTCCCTAACAACCTCTTCATGATAATAAGAATTCTGACTCTACTTTCAATTTTATTTTGCTATTAAAGCTTAAATAATTCTTAATTGACTTGAACAAAATGTTAAATTTATCATTTTCTGTATTTATCATCTTAGAGAACTGAAAGATTAAATTCTTAATGGAAACATTTACCTGAAACTCGCCTAATACTTTCTTACTTGAAGATAGTTAAAGCCCCTTTTTTATACTTATTATTTTTCTAATTTTCTTTTGCTCTACCCCTGAATAATTTTTTAGTAATTGTAGTAAAAGCAAGAAGCATGTTTGTTATGGGTAAAGTTAGATGGCTAGCACTAGGTAACACATGTTCTAACTGTCATTAATGGTGAGTAAAATTTGATACTCGAGTGGTTTCTAACAATGGGTATGCATATGCTGATATCAGAGTTAACCCAAACCATAGTAGAAATGAAAATATCATTGCTTAATTCAAATAGGTATGCAACGACAACACTTCAAATTTGAAATAAATGATAACAAACATAAACGACGAAAGCAAGTACCCCTAAACTGTATCCCGAGATGGTAGAGGTCGGCTAGGTGGATCTGGGTGGTTAGCAGGGGTGGCGGCAACAAAGGAAAGTTGATGGCAGCGAGGGGGAAGTTTAGAAATGCAGGGACAATGAGTATGGGGCTGTTCAGGATGATGACAATGAAGAGTGGGGGTCGATAGTGAGGGGATAACAGGGCGGAGGAGTTCTCTGGCTGTCCTTGGCTGCAACAACACAATGAGAAGGTTGGGACAGTGAGGAGGAGGGGCGGTTTGGGCAACAAGAATGCTGGAAGGGAGGGGAAGATGACTGGTAGTCGGAGGACTGCAGAAAAAAGCAACTAGAAGACTGTTGCAGCGAGGCGGCAAGGAGCAACGTGAGTGGCTGCGGAAAGGAAAATGGGGAAGATAATCACCAACTCGGGAGAATGATACAACCGAAGCACCATCGAAACCCTCGTTAGCAGCCCTCAAATGGGAAATAGATGGCGACGACTGTCTGGACGGAACTCTGAAAGAAAGACACAATAATCTACCTTAAACTCAGCAAAAATGCATATAGAGAGCTCCAAGCAGGTGGGAAACAAAAAAAGAAAAATGAAAACAGTGGACGACAAATCTTGACCTCCCGTAGGCCAGAATTGAGAAAGGAAAGGTAGGTATGGCGTGAGCGGCAATTCCTAGCTCTAAGAAAGGCAAGAAAGGCGAGAATCAGGAAAGTAGAGGAAGGCGGGGGCGTGTGCTGTAAATCCCTTGTATGAGAAGTCTGGCTGGTCCAGCAGGAGGCTATACTGCACCCGCCCCAGGCCGGATCAGCATTGCATCCCGCTTGTATCCCAACACCCTCGTTAGTCTCCCGAGGTTGGGCAAAGCTTCGACTTCATTTGTCGAAGCTTTCACTTCTTTGCTTGTAATTCAAGCAGCACTTGGATCCCACTGACCACTGCACTGTCCCCCAAGACACCCGAGTATCTTTCCAAGTTTATGAGAAAACATCCTCCTCAGTCCAATATTTTGGGAGTTTACTGTTGAACGAAACTGAGTATGCGTGTTTTGCTTTTGCTCTTGAACACTCCCAAAGTCATCCACGGTCGGCTGAACCAGATTTGAGGTGGGGGTAATCTGAACCTTCCCGTACGGAGGTGGTGCTGGTGGTAAGGTATCTACTCAGATATCTTGAAATGGTCTTTGTCGTACCTGTCTTGTGTCCTGAGCTGGCGTCTCCGTCCCATCATCCGTTGTCGTCACCAAAATTTGTACTACCAATGTCGCTCTCCTGGTAAGGGCTCCCGTGAACTTGAGCTCCGCCGGAGGAAGTAGGATGATGCAATTCCCATATGTGATGTAGGAATATATGTTTCTGAATCCGTCGTGTTGAGTCCTCTTGTCAAACATTCACGGTCTCTCCAACAAAAGGTGACAATAATCCATAGGGATCGCATCACACCACATATGATGCTGCAGCTGGCTTCTGATCGAAAACTTGAAGAGGCATCTCCGGTCAATGCTTACTCTGTTTTCCTTCTTCAACCACGTCAGTGAATATGATTAAAAGTGCCTATGAGCCATGAGACTCAACTTTTGAACTATCTGTGTGGATGCCACATTCTTACTGCTCCTCCATCGATGATGTGATTGCAAACCTTTTCGTTGACCGTGCAGTGGGTGTAGAAGATATTGTGGCGAAGCTACTGTAGATCCCTCATATCCTCAACCTATAGGATCCGTCGAACAACAAGTGCTTCTCCTTCATTTTGTGGCAAATGGTACATCTCCTCTATGGTGCCTTGCTCGGTAAAAGACACGACTCGAGTCGAGCAACTGGAGACAATGTGCCCAAATTTATGACATTTGAAACATTTTCTGGCAGGGGTTGTAGTTGGCATGCTACTCTTCTCAGATTTCTTCTCACTAGGGATGACTCTATCCTTATCTGAACTAGCTTTCTCAACTTCCTGAGATGTGCTCCTGTTAGTGTTTTTAACTGTGGGTGGTTGCCTGGCTGGTGGTGTTTTTCTGCTCTGCTTTTGCTGTCTCTCCACTTTCAATGCTCAGGATTGGACATCTCCAATTGATGAATAAGGCCTGCAACTGTACCGCGTTGTTAATTGCGGATTTAAGTTTCCCCCCCCATAACTGGTTATGGTATGCTCCTTTGACTCGACCAAATCACGTCTCGTCTGCAACTGATCAAACTTTTCCGTGAACACCTCTACTGACGAGTTTCTCTGTCGCAGGTGGTGGAGCTTGAAAAAATTAAGCTGGCGGTAATATAGTGGGAGATATTTCTTCTGCATTGCTTTCTTCATCTTCTCCCACCTTGTATTCTTATTGCTGCATTCTCATTTTCTTTGTCTCTATAAGTTCTCCCACCACAAAGTGACATTTTTGTCAACTTGATAGCAATTAATTTGACATTTTTTATCCTTTGACACATCTTTGTACTCAAAGATCCGTTCAACAGATTGCAGTTAATCTATAAAGTCTTCTGTATCCATACGTCCATCAAACTCTGGCAGATTCACTTTGATGTCGAAGTTTCTACGCCCTCTAAATGATATCTTATCTCTGGAAATCTCCCTTTGGAAGGGATTCATATACCCTTCTCTAGGCCTCCTCTGATACTGGATTTTGAATCGTCGTAGCTTGTCTTCTGCATCACCATAATTCTCCCTATGGAAGGTATTCAAAACCTCCTCCTTTTCTTCCTTTCGAATCTCTAGATGTCAGTCGAGCGTAACCTCCTCTTGGGTCATCTCACTAGTCTCCTCAAGCTTCGAGTATTTCTTCTTGGGTAGACTTGAGCATATATCTTCTTGGTGGCATGGTTTAGGGTTTGAGATTTGTTGAAGTGGAAATGGTATTTTGGTGGTAGGAAAGAAAGTTTTTTAGTTATTGTGGATGCTAGGAAACCTTAGGATAGGACCAGAATTTGACTAGCTCAGATACCAAATAATACCGGAGTTAACCCAAATCACAATAGAAATAGAAATATAAATATTATTGCAGAATTCAATGGGTTACAATGATGACACTTCAAACAAGAAATAAATGATAACAAACATAAAACGACGTCAGCAAACACCACTAAAGTGTTTCCCACAGCAGTGGTGGTCGGCTAGGTGGATCGGGGTGGTTGGTGGGGTGGTGGCAACAAAGGAAGGTTGATGATAGCGAGGGGGAAGTGCAAAAATGCATGTACAATGTGCATGGTGGTTGTCTGGGGTGATGACGACGAAGAGTAGGGGTGGATAGCTTGGGGACAACAGGATTGAGGGGTTCCTAGTTGTCCTGGACGACAGCAACACAATGGGAAGGCTGGGACAATGGTGAGGAGGGGCGGTTTGGGCGACAACAATGCTGGAGGGCGGGGGGCGATAACAACTAGTTGGCGGAGGATTGCATGCAAAACAAAAAAAAAAGTAACTTGAAGACGGTTGCGGATGGCTGCAGCGAGGTACAACGACAGGGAGCAACATGGGTGGCTACGAAAGAGAAAAGGGGAAAGATAATCTTCACCTTGGGAGAGGGATACAACCGGAGCACCACCCAAATGCTCGAAGAGGAAACAGACGTCGGCGATTGTCTGGACAGACCTATGAAAGAAAGACACAATAATCTACCCTAAACTTAGTAAACATGCATATAAATAGACTTCAATCTAGTGGGAAACATAAGAGGAAAAAAGAAGAAGCAGTGTGTGGCAAATCTTGACCCCCAGTAGGCGGGAATTGAGAAAGGAAAGGCAGGCGTGGCGTGAGTAGCAACTCTCGACTCTGATAAAGGCAAGGAAGAAAGTGATTAGGATTTGCCAGCGTTAGCAACAAATTTCTTGTATGAGAAAGCCGATCATTCCAGCTCCGTCGAACCTTTGCCAGAATAAGGGAAGAGCTAGGATGGAGTTGTTCCTTCCTTTGGAGATCTTAGTTTTAATGGCTATTCTCTGGATTTTTCTTGCCTTCCCATTGCTTCCTTTGTGTGAGACTTTCCTTCTTTTTTTCTTTCATTTTCTTCGTCAATGAGAGTCTATAAATTTCAGTTCTGTAGTTTTAGGGGCAGTTTTGGTGAGTTGCTTTTAGATTCGTTTGTGAAACTATTCTCTTATTTTAGGGTTGTATCCGAGGAAGCCGTGGCGCTCCGGCTGTATCCTACTCCAAAGTGGTGATGTATCTTCCCCTATCCTCCTCCCTACCTTTTCTTCTTCCCGTCCATTAGCCGCCTGCCATCCCCATACCATCCCAGCTGTTCTGCCAGCCTTTTCCGCCCTTGTCTTGTCGTTTAGCCTTTCCACTCAGCCTCTCCAACCTGCTGCTAGCCTTACTGTCCAGCCCTCTCAGCAGCCCCTTGCATCCTATTGGGTCCCTTACAACAGCTTTTCTCGCTGCCTGACACACCTCGCCATCACCGAGCACCCCTCCCCACCCTTCCTTGTCACCTTACCTATCACCCCACTCGCCCATACCCCCAAACCAACCACCAACCACTGACCACCCTTCCAACATATCTAACAGCCCTCAACCACCCTTCTTTTTTTCCCTTATCGCTTCGCCGACGCCCCCTCCGCCCTCGGATCTTTTCTTCCGGTCCTAGCTGGAGATTGGTTTGCTATTGTATTTTCCCTTTCCGTTTCTTTCGGGTTGTAATCCTATTTCATTATTAATAAAATTTGTTTTTGTTTCCACTGATTTCTTACTAGTTCCAGTATCATTGTATTGCGTGCATCATATGGTCAATGGGAAGTTGTCTTCATTAGCTTTTGATAAGGCAGACTTAAAAGTTGTTTGTTTATTTTTTTTGTGGCTTGGTAGTCATGGGGTCTGAGTCATGAAAGCAATTTTTATGAAAAACAACGATATGGAAGTATGCATCAACTCCTTTGTGGAACACCATCGTTATAATGTTATTGGTAAAGCATGTGATTATTAGTTTCATCGTCCATTATGCTTTTTTGAAGGAAAAATCCAAGGGCCTTCAAAGAAGATAAAAGAAAAGATATGTGAGGAAATTACAATATTTGAAATATTAGCTTTCAGGTGAAATTAAGGAAAGAAGGAACCCACAAATTTTGCATAGTAAGACCCCTTTTCATTGACTGGGAACCCAGGATTTCTCATATTATCATTGTTAATCTGCGCTTTTTCTTCTTGTGAGGGTACATCTAGAAATGGACATTTTAAATATAGTTAATGCTTATGCGTCCCAAAATGGATTGGATGATAGTATATGTTGAGAGAGGGAATTTTTGTGTTGAGTTGATCGAATATGTTGATGCAATGCCAGGGTCTAAATCTCATATACCTTAGACATGCTTGGTTATATTTTTTTTTCGTTTGTATCTTTCTTATGAATTGTTGTTGTGACTTTTGAGTATTGCTGTATTTTGGTCCTTTGTGTTGTTTGTCATTTCTCATAGCTGTTGTGGCCTATGTCATATATCAGGTCTTTGTATATTTTTTTTAACTCGAGCCAACTTCACCACTCTACTTTTTTTTTTTTTTTTTTTTTTTTGCTAAAACTGATTTTTTTACTGCCCGCTAACTATTATCACTAAAGTTGATCTCCACATCATTTTTATTTGTAAATTAATATTTTGCTTTTCCCCTCAAAATCCCCATTCCCCATCACCATGTATATTCTCTTATGTGATTTAAATTGCCTTGATACATAATCAATTAATTACTCTCATCCTGGTTTGGAGTACATTGAAACCCATTCAATGGTGCATCACTATAAATCTAAAATTGTTCTGTTCTTAGTGAGATAGCTAATATCAGTGAAGTTGTCAGATGCTTTTTTATTTCTTTAAAAAGTTTCTTTTTTTTTTTTTTAATCTTTTCAAACATATACCATTGCTTTCAACTTCGGAGTATCAACTAAGGTTCTTTCATCAATTCTTTTGTGTCTCAATAATAATATACTTCTCAACCAAAATTCACATGTGAAATTTTAAAAATTATTTTTTTTCCTCAATAATTTAAAATTATGCTTGTAGAGTATATCAAAATATTACCAATGAATACAATTACAAATTGATCAATGTATAATGTGAAATTTGATTCATCAGATACATATAAATTGCATGTTCTTTTGTTAAGCCAAATGGCAATATTGCAATTTCAAAATGATCATACTTGTTTCCAAAAGCTGACTTTATTTTACTTTATATTTTTCTGACTTGATAATATTTTAATCACAAATCAATTTTGATGAAAATGGAAGCACCTTTTAATTTATCAAATAAATCGCCATTCATTAATAGTGGATATTTTTTTCATAATAATGACATTCTTAAACTTCTTAATCAATGCACGTTCTCAGATACACATTTCTTTTTACAAAATATGCATGCACACTTCAATGCGAATTACTTGGTTTAATGAATCTTTTTCCATCAATTCTTATAATTTACATTTTAATTCTTGCATTTTTTTTTTTTTTGAAGTTTTCCAATGAAAGATCTGAATGTTTCTAATATTTGTAGTTGTAATTCAATCTTAGCTTTAACTACTTTTTCAGGTGGCAGTCCAAGTAATATATCCAAAAAAAAGAACCATCACTATGAAAGTCTACTATAACTAGAAAAATTTTAAACTACTTATTCAATTTCTTCTTCTTTGCCAAGGGCGCTAAGCCGCCATTTCTAGTCTATTTTTTAGTTTTTATGATACTGGCTAGGGAAGATGCTACATTCTTATTACGTGAAAAGTAGAATAATTTCTTATTAAGCAACTTAAACTCAACTCTTCTTCCAATATTCAAAGTGGCAAAGTGTTTAACGAGCTATTCCATTCCCGAAATTTCATCGAAGTCATCATATGTATCATAATAAATTTTGCTGATAATTTCTTAACTTGGTTATCAACGTCAGTAATATATTTTCTTTTTGCATATATATTTTCTCCATAAAGCATCATAACACACAATGCAGATACAAGATTAATTTCAACTGATAAATTGGTAGAAAAAATTTTGAATTAAGTAAACTTGAAGTTACATAATCAAACACAACTGTACCAAATAAATTAGAAATAAAAAGTGTAGTTATAACTACTTGTGATTCATTGGCCTATCGCAGTTTGCTGACGAAAATTCTCATTTGAACTGGTTGGTTGATCTACTTTTGTAAAGCTACTTCATTAATCTGTTCTAGTAACTTTCCATAGCATTGAATCTTTCCTTGTTACCCTCTTGAAATCCCTTTTGTTGGCTTGTTCCTGATACTTTTTTGGCCTGTTGCCATTCTTTTCAAAGGACAGTCCATTTTATTGTTTTTTTACTTATCCAGACTTGTAATACTTAAGTGTTGATGGTGGAATAAATTAATCCTTGAACATTCTCATAAATCCCCCTGAATCATTGATAATGACTTCATCCCAAAGTTCTTATGGTGTGCTATGTCTGCCTGATTCCCTTAGCTTTTTCTTCTAATACAAAAACTGCAAATATAACCCTTCTATTATCAAGCCAAATCATAGTATGCAATTTTTTTTTTTACTAGCCAATCTCGAGAAGCAGATGACTTGATCCTTTAAATGTAAATGACTTGAAAGTTTGAAATATTCTCTAGTGCTGTTAATCTGATTTTTGTATCAATTTTTCTTTTTCAAATTTATGTCAAAATTATATTTTGACATTTGTTGCTTAACTATTTGTTTGTTAGTGATGCCTAATGCTATAAATAGGGGCATTAAAGTCACCTTGCATTTTCCTTGACAACTCATCTTGCAAATTTGGCTTAGCTTTTTGTTTGCTGTAGCTGTTATTCATTCAATTTCCACAAGCCATCAATATATTTCCTAATGCATAGCTTTTGTCATTATATATAAGATAATATTAATTAAGCTGACTTTTCAGGTGGAAAGCTCGTTCATTGGCAGTTTTGACAGATCTAAAAAATCTAAATGCTGACTTCCTCTGTGTTCAGGTGTGCTTCCTACTTTTTGCTTTCAACCATACAATTATATTGTCCTCACTTTATGACACACACACACACACACACACACACACACACACACACACACACATACATACAGTGGTGGAGTTTAAATTTTTTTTTAAAGCGGGGTCACAAAGTAGAGATTACAAAATTCATCTGATCTATCTATAACAATGCTATCTTCAATGGAAAATAATAATCAGTGAAAATTGCAAGTGTATGTACCTAATATAAAAAAAAATTACTTTATTGGATAAGGCCTGATGTACAAATTGATTATTTTATTTATAATATAAGAGCTTTTTATAAATTAAGGCGTAAATCTCTATAGGTCAACTGTCCAAATTTAGACATGCGAAAATAAAATTTTCTTTCCAAAGTCAACGAGTTGAGCTATTCAGAGTTGAAACAAATAAAATGTGCAGGTTTACAAATTTAAAAACAAATAAAATAAGACTTTCCTGCTGCCTAACACAACCAAATGAATGCCTGTAAATTTGTATTAATTTTCTTTTATGGACCTTATGTTATCTTATAAAAGTGTTCTTTGGATCACAACCAAAGAGTAAAGGAGAGATTTTTAACATTTTAAAACACCTTCTCTCACTGCTCCTTGATGGCGACTCGCAAAAAAATGAGATAGATAATATTGTTTCTAATCAAGTATCACTATTTCGATCCGATGCACTTTCTTTTTCTTCTTTTACACTTTAAACATCTCTTAAATTCACGCAAAGTTGAGGCAATTTTATAAAATTAATTAAATCGTAATCATATGTGGATCCTACATACTCTCTCTGTACTTCTCCATCAAATCTCTCAATAAATGTAACTTCTATAATAGATGTGCTCAACATAAATCCAAACTGATTATGAGAACCCAAAACTTCTCCTATCTCTAGTTGGGTTTGGTGGAGGGGGTGGGGGTGGTCCCTCATGCCCTCCTTAGATTCGCTATTGTGTGTGTGTATTAATATCTATACATTTCAGTGGGGGCAACCACCTATGGAAGTTATCAGAGAAATGTTTGATGCTCTCAAACTAGGAGGAAAGTGGAAAGTAGGGCTCATGGATGAGAGACATGTGTTGATTCAATAAACCGTGGCCAAAGACTACACTCGGATTTTCTCCAAAAAATATTTTAACATTGCAGGCAAATCAATGAAGTTACTTTAGTGATATCCTAATTTTGACCTCAATCATAAATCTCCTACTGTACCGGTATGGTTCAGTCTACCTGGTCTCAAGCTGCACTTTTTTCATCATCTGGTTCTTTACTCTATTGGGGCCATACTTGGGGACCCTATGCAGTTAGATCTACCAGCTTTCAACCTAACCAAACTTTGTGTAGCCAGAATACTTGTGGAAAGAGATATTACTTTACCTGATGTTACTGAAGTCTGGTTGGGCACAACTCACAATAGATATTGACAATAAATTGTCATGTAACATAGATTCCTTATTGTTCTCATTGTAAGATGTTTGGGCATAATCTTGATAAATGCCATAAACTTCATTCTAATTTGAAATCTAAAGATCAACTAAATATGGATGGATCTAACCCCACTGCTCTGGACATATCTATTCCACATGGAGAGAAAACTAGCACTAGACAGGATTTGGTGTCTGACTTAATTGCCCCTGTGGACTCCTCTGAAAATACTGTATTTGCAAATGATATGAAGCTGGTTGGCTCCGAGCAACCCACAGTAGCCATATCAATCCAAGTGATTCTCGTACCTAGGAAAATTTTGCCCATGGAGTCAATTTTAAGCTGGTCCTACTTATTCGGTTATGCTTTATCAAGTGTGCCTTACGGTTCACAATTAATACACTTAGCTTTTGAGAATTTTTGGGTTAGGTTATCACAGTAGTATAATTATACCATTGAAATCAAGCTAACAACCTAGTAAGAGGGCCCGTGCCACATACTTACTACATGAGATTTTTGTTTGTGATCATATGGATGTACTTAATATAATGCTAGCACTTGTGAGCTTTTGTTGAACTTGCATCTTGACAAATGATGTGTAGAGTTCAAAAAGGGCATAAATGTGATGATCATTTCTAGTTATGATTGGAGAGTGCTATACATATTATAAGATTGATATGGCTAAAAATTCCCATCTTTGTAATTGGGAGCTTGAGTTTAAGAATCAATCCCCCTCCATACTTGGATATTCAGATAATCAAATTTATGATTATGGAAGAAATTCTGCTTTTGGAGCTGAGTCTTTTGTTAGGTTGATATCCCCTGTCTATGAATAAGTCTTTTGAATCGTTTGGAATTTTTCTTCAATTTAAATTACCAAGGCTTCTAGCTTTTAGAATTGGAGAAGTTTTGGAAGACCAACTCAGCCGTCAACCATGTTGAATGGGGGCCTACTTCGTAGGATCACCTTTTGTCTTGTTGAAAAGGAAAATTGATAGTAGCTTTGAGAGCCCAACGTTGTCTTCTCACTTGGTTCTATGATTTTGAACTAGCCATTCTTTCATTTTTCAGCTTGACCCAGTGAACCTTTGTGAGCTTGTGGGTTTTTCTTGCATGGCCTCTAAAGTCTTCTAACTTGACAGATTGGTTTATCCCCAATGTCTTCGCTTTTTGAGCATTTGTGATTTGTGTGGACGTTGAACTCTTTGATTATGTTCTTCTGATAATCTCACTTTCCATCGAGTTCTCGAAACCTTCATTTTCTTGATTTGCAGTGAAGAGCTTTAAAATTTTTTTTTAGACCACTGGTTAGGATATGTTGCATCCATCATTGAGGTCAAACCTGAAACCTTTCACTCATTTTATGATTCTCAACATTGATAACTGATTTTATTGTGAATCACTCATGCTATGATATATAATAATCATACCTATCATAAGGGTAAAAGACTTATATGAGCTTGTCTTGGCTTACCGAATATAACTTAATTTGTGTATTACAGGTCCAAAGAATATAGCTTGAATTTAATATTGACGGTCTGCAACTAATGCATTAACTGCTTCATTCTTATTTAATCTACTATTTCTCTTACCATGCTTTGCGTTTTGAACATCCCAAAAATGCAGTTCATTTTGGTTGGCTGAGATTGTTTGCATGAAAATCTGAATGAATTGCTTCTTGAAATCACTATATCGTATTTTTTGAATGACAATTAGAGGTTCGAATACATCTTACCATCTTAGCATTGATGTCTTGATGATACTGTTGTACAGGAGCTAGATGAATATGATAACTTTTACAAAGGAAACATGGAGAAACATGGATATTCCAGCATTTATGTTCAGAGAACTGGGCAGAAACGTGATGGTTGTGGAATTTTTTACAAGCATAAAAGGTATGTTTACTCTTATTCTGTGCAATATAGTATGCTTATCAAACTTTGAAATGCTAAGGCAAGAAATCCAAGTTTTGTCTCTTTCATGGATTTATCCTCATCTTAAAATCTTAACCTCTGTTTAAAAAAGCGTTAATGGGACTCTCCCCAGAGCGAGGCGTATGCCCTCTCGCCCCAAGCCCATGAAGTCCAGGAACGCTCAGAATTCAATTTGTGCCTTATGGGGTGAACACCCATCTATCAATCAAATAAAAAGGGAAAAAAATCCCTAATTCTGCATACTTACCTAGTTTACGTCGATTCAAGGTCTCCCCCAAGCAGTCTATCTCTCACTCCCTTTGCTTTCCCCTTGCACGCAGAGTCACTGAAGACTCCACTGCCGTTTGCTTTGTCCATCTCACAGCAGGCGATTGCGTTGTTTGCTTTGTCCCCCACGAAGGAGTGTCTACTTTTTCGTGCACGCATGCGATCCCTTCATCACAGGCAATTATGCTTCGTCCCTTCTGCAACAAGTGACCTCCCCCGGCTTCTTCTGCGACAGAAAAGTAGAAGATCACGCTTGCGTCCTTCACCCACAGTTCTTGCTTCTTTCCCGCACCGATGTCGCTCCCTCGCAGGCTCATTCCATTTCATTTAATTAGGAGTTTTATTGTTTTACATTGTAGCTACAGTGAGTTTACTGTAGCTACAATAATCGCAGATTTTTTTTCTCATGTTAAAAATTGCTAGAAAACACTCAAGCTACAATAAATTATTGTTTTGTCAGTTTTTTTCATGTTTATAGTACATCAAAATTTTTTTTCATGTTTACAATTTGCTAGAGGTGGATTTGATCTGATTTTTTTAATTTTAATGGGTAAGGTTAGTTATTAATTTGTAATAGAAGGGGGATGATTGTGTGATCAGTAGTAGTCGCACTAGCAAGGAATTTGCATGGCAATATATAACAAACATACCGACTGAAAAATATTTCAGATTTAAGTTTTGCAATCAAGTGTGTAGAGGAACAATAACAAGATGAAACAATTTATTGCCAGCACACACAAGAGCGTTAAACCATGCACTAATGCCCTAACTGAGGTTTAAGAGATGCAAGAAAGCATTAGAAGCAGATGCAAAAGTCAAAGCACAATGTGAAAATATATTAAATGACATTAGAAGCATGTAACAAATGTTGGTGAATGTTAATATGCTACCAATTCATCATTATTTGACTTCTTGCAGAGACCACCTAGAGTTAGAGGTCAAATGGATTTTTTTACCACAACACAATCAAGAAATTGTACTCTAAATTTCAAGTGGAAAAAAAGATGAAAACAAAGAAGCATGTTGGGCAATTCGTAGATTCTAACACTCAACCGGATTGGCGTTTAATAGTGCAATGACACATTGTTTGTCTATGTTTGAAGCAGTTACTAGTTTTGGATCTTGTTTTACTCCGCCTACAATGCATGAATTGAGAACTTTGATACTCAAAGATGAGATTGCTATAATCAATAAGATGTTAGAGGAGCATAAGAAGACATGAAGTAAATATGGGTGCTCGATTATGTTAGATAGTTGTACAAATTAAAAAAAGAAAAACTTTGATTAATTTTTTGTGAACAGTCTTGCTGAAATTTTTTTCTTAAATATTTGGATGTTTCTAATGCTATAAAAAGTGGTAAGTTACCATTAACTTATTTAGATGACGTGATTGAGGAAGTGAGAGAAAAATGTGGTGCAAATTATAACAAATAATGAGTCAAATTATGTGAATGCGGTAAAAAGATAATGGAGAAAATACAACATATTTATTGACCACCTTGTGCAACACATTGTATTGACCTGATATTAGAAGATATTGGAAAGTTGAAGATTCACGAAAGCACTCTTGTAAAAACAAAGCAATTTATTAATTTCATTTATGGGCACACATATGTTCTTGGCTTGATGAGATCTTTTAAAAAGTAGAGGGAACTCTTCTGTGAAACCATCACACGGTTTGCTACGACATATTTGACCCTTCACGAAAGCACTATTGTGAAAGCAAAGCAAGTTATTAAATTCATTTGTGGGCACACATGTGTTCTTGGCTTGATGAGATCTTTTAAAAAGTAGAGGGAACTCTTCGGTCAAACCATCACACGGTTTGCTGCGACTTATTTGACCCTTCATAGCGTTAACATGAAGAAGTAAATACTTCAAACAATGTTCTCCTCAGATGTTTGGTGTTCTAGTCAATGGGCAAAGAAGACCAAAGGTATAAAAGCTCGAGCTATTATTTTGTTTGATCCACATTTTTTGGGTTATCTTGCTTATTTTATTAAAAGTGTTGCGCTTGTAAATATTCTATGCGAGGTTGACTCAGAAAAAATGCCAGCCATGATTTATATTAATGAGTTAATAGATTCAACAAAAGAAAAAAAAATGCTTTTATTTATGAGCATAATGAAAGGAAATATGGGCCTATTTGTGGGAAAATTAATGCAAAATGGGAAGTTCAACTCCATAAACCACGACATGCAGCTGGTTATTTTTTAAACCCTCAATTTCGCTTTGAGGATAATTTTTCTAATGATGATGAGGTAAAAAAAAAGGTTAATTGCTTGTACAGAAAGAGTGTTAGATTATAAAGATCTTTTTAGAGTTGATATTTGACTAGGCTTGTATGATAACTTAAGAAGAAACTTTGGGAGTAGAGTTGCTAAGGACTCAAGAATATTAAGATCTCTTGCTGATTGATGAATTAAATTTGGTGAAAAAGCATCGGAGTTAATGAATTTTGCTATTCGAATTTTTAGCCTCTCATGCAATTCATCAAGTTGTGAAAGAAGTTGGAGCATTTTTGGTAATAATTTTTTTATTTTTTAAATTTATTATTATTTGCTTTATAATCACATCTTAAAAATATTATTTTTTGTCTTAGATTCATACTAAGAAGAGGAACAGGTTGGAGCACAATAGTTTGAATGCTTTGATATATGTAAGATATAATGCTAGATCGAGGGAGAGAAATATAAAATAAAACAAGACTTCAATCTAATATTGATAAGTGACATAAACTGATGATGAGTGGATTGTTGAGAAAGAAGATCCAGTGTTTTCACAGGAACCTTCTTGGATGAATGGAGACGAAAATGTATTTGATGTTGATATAATCTGAAATGTGCTCATTACTAATTAAAATGAAGAATCACAAAATGTTACAGAAGAAAGAAATGATTTTTTTAGTACATATTCTCACAGGAAAATGAAGATAAATGAAAGAACAAATTTCATATATATATATTTAATTCTTTTTTACATAATTATGCATTCTTAATTTCTTATAAAAAAGGTCCTAAATATTTACAAATGTCATTTTTTGTGTTTATAATTTAGGCAACAATGATAAGAAGAAACAAAATATGAATGCACCTGAGATTGAACATGATGATGGTTTTAATGAAGTGAACAATAAATGCAAAGAATATAAAGGACTTAGTTGTTGATTTGATGATGAATTTGAAGAATGTATGAACTTCAAAGATTGAGATCAATTGATCACAAATTTATTTTTTTACTCAAACATGTTTACTTTTTTTATTATGTTTTTACTTTTTGTGGTGAATTTTTGCTAATATCTTTAAGATTCTAATCATAGAAGACTAGTTTTGAAATTGAACAAGTATGTGTTATTTTAATCATAGGAATAATTTTTTGATTATGCATAAAAAAATTATTTTTTTCTCTTAATATTTATATTCCTTATTTTTTTATATTGTGAGGTTTATACCCGACGCCTTACAGCTTACGCCTCGCCCCATAACTAAAACGTCCCGCTCAACATCCACACCTTTTAAAACATTGATCATAACTAAATTGTTTTCGTATTTGGCTGCTATTTTGAATGCTTTCAAATAAATTCTTCTTTTCAACTTTATTGTTCAGTTTTCTAGGTATGGCCAAGAATTTTCAGAAGTTCATATTTTGAGCTCCTCAAGACATACAACTAAAATGTTAACCAATGGAATCGAAAAATTCCACAATCAACTACGTTGCTTATTACTTGGTCGAGCTGTGAATGACAGTGGTTGTATAATAGTAAAATTTTATTGTTTGAAACAGGTCACAGTCACAAAACTTCCCATGAGTAATGCTTTCCGAAGGGATTGGGCACATCTAAGTTCACGACAAGGGAAAACAAGATCTTTAAGTCAATCTCCTTTATGATGATTGTTAGAAGTTATACCGGAAAATAATTTATATCTATTCGAAATTATGATGATTATATTTGTTTCCTGATATAATTTATTTACTTTCCTATTTTAAATTTATTTTCTTAGATTGAATTTATTTGCTTTCCTATTTTAGACTTTTTTTATCTTTTATTTTTTGTTATTTTTTTATTGTCTTTTCTATTTTGGGATTCATGTAAAGGTTATTTATACCCCATTTTATATCAATAGACAATTTGCTTTATTATGAATTTCAATATGATATCAGAGCTTAATTTTGTACACTAGCCATTGGTCTTCCTTCCAAAGCAGCAGAGCTCCCTTCCTGCCATCTTGTGTGAGAAAGTTGTAGTACTCGTTTTGGTAATTGAAACAATGCCTTTTGTTTCTCTCCCTGTAGGCTTGGCTTGTCGGCTAACCCCTTCCCGAGCTGGGAGTTTCGACTCTGCCAGTCTCTAGAAAGCAGGTGACAATATCCTAGCAGTGTTGCTTCCTGTTATTTTTTTTCTCCTGTAGAGATCAGTTCCGTGGAGAATTTTCTATTTTGGGCCGCCCTACAAATTTTTTCCCATAAAAAACTGTTGCATATCTGTCGTGTAGATCCATAATCGTCGGTTCCCCTAGCTGCCGACGTTTTTCACCCCTACTGTTGCCCATTCCCCTCTTCCCTACCGTTCTTCTAAAGGTTGCTGCCGCTGATCCTTTCGTCAGGTAGTTCCAATTGCCTGACCTCCCTCCGTTGAAGAGTCGATCCCTGGATTCCAGTCACAATTCTTCTTGTCACGAGACTGGAGTGCATCTAGAGTGAGAACATCCTTAAAATCCTCGTCGAGGTTATATCACATAGGCAACCAACTGTGGATCATTGCCGCCCTCTCCTGACAAGATTTCTGTCGGACCTCTGTCGCCTGGCTCTCCCTATCACCGATGACCCTTTTCTGATGGGTCGTGTGCCAATGACTTTTTTATCGTTCCTCCCAACTGCAAAACTTTTCCGCTGTTCTTCTCCGCAGTACCTTCACACCGTTCTTACCCGGAGGACTTTCTCGTGGGAAACAAAGTAGTTTTTTTTTTCTGTTTCTCTTCCCAGTCGCAGGAAACAACACAAATTTTTCCCTGAAATTCAACGCTGCTTCCTGTCGTTTTCTGCTGTTCTTCCACAAAAATCCAGCGTTGATTCTTGCAGCCTGATTCATTGCCGTCCTTTTCTTATGCAATATTTTTTCTTTCTTTGCAGAGGCATCAAGAGGAGCTGCTTTTCCAACAGCCCTTTCTCTTGCAACTTTTTTTGTCGGTAGAATTTCCTGGGTGTGATTTGCTCTTTCTCTTCTGAAAATCTCAATCAGAGAGTTGCCATCGATGTTCAGAGGCACTTTCAACTGCTATTCCTTCTTGCAGGAAGGTGCGACTGCAACCACCTCTGTGGCGTGTTTTGCCATTTCACATGGATGAATTGTAGAAATGAAGGGAAGCTTGTTTTCACGGAGTTCATCGTTGGTTTGATTGCAAAATGACTTGAAAAAGCTATTGCAGAGGCGAGATTGATGTATCCTTAAAGGAGTCCCAATAGACCACCTTTTTGCCCTTCTCTGTCAATTTCTTCTTTGCTGTCGGAAATCTCCTTGCAGGTCCTTCTCTGTCTTTTCGTTGCCACCAGAACTCTCTCTATAGCCGAAAGTATTCTATTGAATGCCCTCCTTGGTGCCTTTCCCTGCAGCAGACCCTCCAAAATTTTTTCTGTATCAGGCCCTTTTCCAAAGCTTTTCTTGCAGCAGAGCCTCCAACAAAATTCTTCTTGCAGCAGACCCTCCTACAGAGTCTTTTCCTGTATCAGTCTCTCCTCCGGAGAATTTTCCTGCATTAGGCTCTCCTCCAGAACTTTTTCCTGCATCAAACTCTCCGAATTATTTTCTATAGTAGACTCTCCTCTAGAGCTTGTCTTGCAGCAGACCCTCCTCCAGAGCTTTTTTCTGTATCAGGCCCTCTGAAGCTTTTCTTGTCGCAAGGCTTACTTCCAAAGTTTTTTCTTTTTTTGTTGGTCATGTATTGCAGTTTGTTACATTTTGATTGTCTACTTCCCTGCAAACTTCCTTGCACCATTACCAATAAGAGTCTTCTGCCTACCTACAGACATTGCAGGAACTGCAGTCAAAGACAACCATAGTCAACTAGAAGTTAGTTTTTCTTGCAGATTGACTGCTTCCCTGCAAACTTCCTTGCAACATTACCTATAAGAATCTTTTGTCTATCTACAGACACTGCAAGAACCACAAACAACTAGAAGTTAGCTTTTCCTATAGGTTGTCTACTTCCTTGCAACATCTTCCGCAAAATTACACGAAGGAGTCTTCCGCCTACCTACAGACACTGCAGAAACTGCAGTAAAAAGCAGTTGCAATACATAATGAAAACGTCAAGCTCAACTTCATAGGATCTTCCTTGTCAATTGTTTGATGTTTTCAAATCCAAGTTGAACATGATTTTCAACCAGGTTTTAACTTTAGGGGGAGTGTTAGTAGTTATATTAGGAAATAATTTATTCCTATTAGAAGTTATGAGAATTAGATTTATTTCCTAATTTAATTTTATTTTCTTTCCAATTTTAGATTTATTTTCTTGGATTGTATTTATTTCCTTTCCTATTTTAGGTTTTCCTATTTTATGTCGTTTCCTTTATTCCAAATAATTATTATGAATTGATTAATTTCCTTTTATGTTATTTCTTTGTATTGTCTTTTCTATTCTAGGATTTATGTAAAGGTTATTTATACAATATTTCATATCAATAAAAATATTCCGCATTATTCTAAATTTCAGCAATATAATAATTACTCAACAAATTTCCTTTTATGTTATTTTTTTGTATTGTCTTTTCTAATCTAGGATTTATGTAAAGGTTATTTATACAATATTTCATATCAATAAAAATATTCCGCATTATTCTAAATTTCAGCATTATAATAATTACTCAATTACAATAAATTCACTGTTTTGGGTAAATTTTATTCACAGAGACTTGATTCTACAAGAAAACTCTCCAAACCAAGCCCTTAACAAGAGGCAGACTTAGGCTGTTGTATTATTTTGTTATGAAATTGACCCTTCCCATCCCCCAATGGAGACTTGGTGTCGAGCAGTTTTGCTTGGCTGAATTTTTTCCATCCACTTGCAATTATCAGAGAATCACTAAAGGGCAGATATTTATCCAAGATTAAGGTATTATAATGAACCAATTGATTGGACAACAGAAAATTTGATATCGGCTTAGTTTCTTGACCCAAGACGAGGATCAAATTTCAGAATTTCCATTTAATCTTTATCAGATTCTTGTCACTGAAATTATTTTGATTAAAAATTCTAACCATTTTACAGGTAGCAACAAAGAAAACAAGACCACACAGTCACATGTTCAAAGAATAAGGGATAAAACTTTGAAAGGAAAACTGAGAACATGTTTTATTTGTTTTACAGGCTTCAACAAATACATATACCATCTAATCCGCATGATAACTTCCTGATTTTAGTCCCAGAATTCACTCGTAGTGCCTGGAAATTAATAAGAACAGATCTGCTAGTTTTTTGTCCCTCAGAATGGCTTGACAGCAAGCAAGCAAAGTTTTGGACCTCATTATGGTCTGCTAATTCCTGGAGCCTGTAGTTAGAAGAGAAAGGGTAAAGGTATAGAAAGACCAATCTTGGCAAAGTTTTGGATACCATTATGGTCACCTTCCCCTCACCCTTTCTAAAGTAGGAGAAATCCCACTTCCCAGGTTTAACCTGAAAACAAAACTCACCAAAAGCAATCAACTTAGAGACCATACTTCTTAGTGCATCTAAGTTGATTGCTTTTGGTGGTATTCAAGTTTATATATTAATAAAGTTTTTTGATTGGGATTTTGTTTGTTTACGTAAATCTTTGGGTAATTTTGAAGCACATAACAATAAACATTGGTGAGAGCGACTTTTTTGGCAATATTAGCTGAGATATTTCTTTTTAATCTGGATTGTTTATGGAGCAAAGTTTTGTGAGCAACATCTTTTTTTACTGGGATTCTGTACTCCTATGAATGTTCTTGGAGCTGACGTTTGTTTTGTTTTGGTGTCCAAGTTGTACAATTCTCAATGAAGTGGGAGGTGAGGGATATTTAATCATTTTTAATTTTTACAATTGCTTATATCTGTTCTATTCCTTTATATTATTAGCCTACTTTTGTATTTGGCATTCCTGATATCTTTTTTCATCGTTAAAGATTTTTTTAGTCCCATATTAGAGTTGTTGTTGGATATTACTATGGCATGGGTTTGGATTTATGCTGGCATATCGTATATCTTTTATTTTATTACTAGTAATAAAAAATGATAAATTTATATGATAATCACCTGACTGTGATACTGAACTTACGTCAATTGTGATATATAAAGATCAGTCAGTTGGTTCTTACCAAAATACTACTATAGACGGAATGTGGCACTTGAGCATTCCATCGAAGGTATCTATTTTATTTGGAAGGTTTTATTATTTTGATAGAGTTTGTAGTCTTGTGCCCACAATAATACCAGATTGTTCAGGTTCTTAGTTGATTTTCTATTTGTAACTGCAGTTTGTACAAAATATTATTTTAGTTGTTTTGGTGTTGTATTAAATAATCATTTCTTTCCAAAGTGCTACTAAATGATCGAAGACCATATCCATTGCATTCTAGAAAGTGATGGAAGTAGGTAGTGTTTGAGGTTATGCTATTCATAGCAATCACTTGCTTCTTCCTAGAAAGAAACTCTTTTTCTCAAGTTAGTTAACATGATTGAAAGCCTAGGAAATAAAGGCACCACTGCCTAGTCTTTTCTTGGGGTTTCCAAAAAAAAAAAAAAGAATGGTTTTTATGGGTTGTAAAATTTACTTATCTTTATATTGTAGTGTCTATAAAATATAAAGGTAAATGTGAAGGGTAATGCCATTTTTGGTGATGCAAATGATGGATGGAGGAGAAACTTCATCGCTAAGATCCATGTTGGATAAAAAAGCTCTTTGTCGGTATTTTTTGCCTTTGATTAACCAGATGCTTATTAACAAGATTTACCTCATTTTGGTTTGTGTTAAGATTGGTGCTTGATTTTATGATGATATGAGGTTTACATACATCTTTAAGTTATTTAATGGTGGTAATTTGGAAGTAATGTTACTTTGTCCCACCTTTATTTCATGAAAGGCGCATTAGCTTGTGTCTTACTGTCATTGTTTGGACATCCATGTTTAATCAATAATTTATAATTTCTTGGAGGCATTTCATTGTTTTGTCAATTTTTGAAGTCTCTTGTAAAGAATAATAATAAAAACAATCGTTCCAATAAATTACCGCATTGGCCTTGAGGTACTATTATATAGGGGTTAATCTCAATCTTTTAAATCCAAGACCCTCTTTGAAAAATTAATATAGAAATTCCAAAATTTGTGTGATTTTCGACTATGATGTTTTGATCTTCTAGCTCTGCTTTAGGTTTTGTCTATTTTATGTTCCGCAAGAATTTCCTCAAATTTTGTCACTAGGCTAAGCCAAGGATGTTTGACGAAATTGTGGGAGGGAGGAAAATTGGAAATAAATGCGAAAGACGTGAAAGTGATGCAAGATTGTGAATGATTCCACATGAAGTGTCTAATGCACCAAAATAGATTTCTACCCGTTGTCCAACCAGATTGCCATCCATGCATGTTTGCCAACACTTGCAGTATTTAGATAAATCTCTCTTTACAAGCATGTATGTGCTTGGAATTGGCTCAAGGGGATAGTAGAGGTATCTAATTGCGCTTGTGCCAGAGAGAAAAGGGAATGGTTGAGGGTACCTATGCCTGTTCTTTGTGTATAATTATGGTCGCTGTGAGGTCGGGTGAACCTATTTATGTAGCTATGGCTTGGTTAGGATTAATTTTTTGGGAATAGAGCTGGTTCTTAATTCGAGCTGTCATTATTTATCCATTTCTTTATCATGCTTTTTCTTATGTTCTTTATATGCGGCTTACATTGATGATTTTCTCTTGCTTAAATTGGTTTGTTTGTTTGGCGTTTAGTATTTAGATGCTTAGGTTAGTTACTTTGCCTTTTGTTGCATTATCCGCTGGTAGTAATTCAGTTCACTTTATGGCCATTAATAGGCTTATGCTTGACTTGGATTTTTTTTTTTCCCTAGAACTATTTGATCATGCTGTGCACCCATGAATGTGTATGACACTTCAGCTTGAAGTACTTTAATATATTTTTATTGTTTGATGCAAGTTTAATTTGACCAGTGCGCTTTTCTTTTTTAATTGTTGTTGTTGTTGTTGTTTTTTATTTTTGCTTTGTTGTAGTCATATCAATCAGATTAAAATTTTGTCGGGTGAATCTTTATAATATTCCTCCATTTGAATTGTTTGTTTAGTTGAGGGAGTCATAGGCATCAAAATACAGGTCTTATCGTGTGAATCTTGGTAAATTGCTTTCGTTTTCTTTGTTGTATTGTCCATAATGTTGACTTGAAAAGGTTTTACAGTGCAGAACTGATGTTTAGTGAGGAAATACATTACAATGATCTTGTAGATACCATTGATTGCAAGAATGGCTCAATTGAAATTGGCATTGTGAGATCATTGAAAGAGGTGGCAAAAGAAGCCACGACTACTGAAGGTATTACTTCTATCATGCAAATTTTCTCTATTTCCATTGAAGGCCTTGTTTAATAGAACTGGAAACATTTTTTATCTCCTTTGTTTGAGGTTTCTAATATTGAGTTGTAACTTTGACCTTAAGATTAGGATTGCTTGAAATTGGATTGGCTTTTTGATTCATGTGTCTCCCAAGATTCTTTCAGACAGTTCCCAGTTAATCTACATTTCTTCTATCAACTCTGGAAGAACCTAAACAAGCTCATATGAGGGATCAACAATGCCTAGAGGAGTTGAATCAAAATGTTGTTACAAAAATAGCTATTGGAGAAGATAAAGTAGCAAAAACTCAATTAACAATGTCCTCAAAGTTTTGGCCGGCCAAACATAAGATTATTGCAAGGGAATTTCTTTGAATCCCTTGCAAATATCTAGCAATTTTATCCATCAAGTGAGGAAAACTATTTTTTAGGTAGGCTTTTGTGTCTTTTGTAGAAGTGATTGCTAGATTCTATTTGTTGTTTTACTTTTTTTTAGTTTTTTTAACCTTTTTTATGATTTTACTCATAATTTGAATTTGTACAAAAAACATTCCATTTTTTGTACAAATAAGTATCTATTTAGATTATTGTGAAGATGCTGATTTGAATTAAATAAGGGTCCGTTTGGCGCAGCTTATTTGGGCGGTCGGCGTTTTTAAAACGCCGAACTGCCGTTTGGTTTCTATATTTGCATATGCGGCCGGGATACACGCGTTACCATTTACGTCTGAGCCTCTGATCCCTTCTTCGTTCTCACATTGTTGCCCTTGCCTTGCGATCGAATTACCGCGGCGATACCATTTCTAGCTCGATCCCGTCTAACATTCTCCTCTCCCATTTTCGTCAGTGGCTTGGTACCGTTCCCTCCAAGATCTTTGTGTGCTTTTAGGTGGTGAACTGAAACCTGAAACAAATTTCTCAGCTAATCCCTCTTACGACTTATGGTATTGCACGGGTCTTTTTTTATTTATGGATTACCCGATATCCTCCAATGTTTGTTATCATCTTACGACCTATGGTATTGCACGGTATTTTTTTCCTTCCCTGCGAAATTTGTTTCAGCGATTATTGGTTTTGGTTCGTGGACAAAAGTGCTGAACTTTTTCACTTAAATTGATATTTCTTTGAAACACTCCATGGTATGCATGATTACATGGTGGAAAAGTTATTTCCTTTTCTATGCCCTATTCCTACTGAATTTTTACTGTCTTTGCAACTGTGAGAAATGAGCATTGAAAAATCATTGGTTGAATGCAATGATAATGGGTTTGTTTGGTATGCTTCTTGTATTCTTAAGAAACCTATGTTAATGGGTTTGTATTCTTAGGAAAATTTTGAAAGTTTTGACATAACAGTCGGGGATGGTTTTTGTATTGGTATGAAACTTGTTCTTCTCCTTGTATCATTATTGAGGCATTGATTTTGATTTGGTCAATTTTTCATCATTCTTATCTCTTCAAGTACTTTTTACCTATATATATATATATATATATATATATATATATATATATATATATGAATGGCGTCGTCTCTGATCCCGCTCGGCTTTGCTAGGGTTTCGCTCGATGGCGAACCCTAGTAGCAGCTACGTCTTCGCAGGTTTTCGCGCTTGACTTGGTTCGTCTCCCTCGCTTCTTCTTGAGACGCGTCTTTTCGTCTCGCGAGATTTCCTCGCTCTGCCGCTCGTCTACGAGTCCTTCTCTGCGGCTCCGTTCCTCTGCGGCACGACGTCTCTGCGGCTCTGTTCCTCTGAGGCTCTTCGGCTTGTCTAAAGTTCTCACGTCTTTCCTCTACGACTCTCTCTTGCGGGTGCGCTCCTCTACGGCTCCTCTGCTACTTCTCTGCGCTCACTGCTTCCTCTCTTCTTCTTTCAAATATTTCGATGGCTTCGGACAGATTGTATGCTGCTGCCCTTTCAGGTGTCCGCGCCTCAGACACATCTAAATCGCCATCTTTCCCTCCTTCGTTTGAGTGGACAGATGACATCAAGAAACTTGTTAGGAAGAATGGGAAACCTGCCATATTTTTTACAGAAGATGAAGGTATTCAACTTGCTTCCTCCTGTCGTCTGAATTTGGTTGGGAAATTTCTAAATGGTCATCCCAAAATGGAGCTCATTCGCAAAGAATTTGAACTTAGACACCTCGTTGGAGAGTGGGAAATTAGACTATTAAATGAGAATCATATTCTCATTCAAATTAGTAATGAGCATGATTACATACGCTTATTCGCTAGAATGATAATATGAATTGATAATAAAACAATAAAGATTCTGAAATGGTCTGCCAATTTTGACCCACAGACGAAACCGCCAAACATTCCGGTTTGGATTCGTCTCCCTGGTTTGAAATTTAATTATTTTTCTCAAAAAGTATTGTACTCCATTGCCTTAGCTTATAGAAAGCCCTCAAGATGGATATTCCTAATTTTAATCTTTCCCGTCCATCTGAAGTCAGAATACTTGTTGAAAGAGACATCACTACACCCGCTTCTGAGAAAATCTGGTTGGACACACAACACTAAGGATATTGGCAGAAGGTAGAGATTGAGCATTTTCCGCCGTATTGTTCGAACTGTCGTATGTTCGGACACTCCAGTTCTCAATGTCATAATCTGCACCCCTACCTCAGATCAAAAAAGCAAACTGCTCCGCTAGAGGCTGTGATTTCATCTCCTCCTGATCAACTCCAAGTTTTTGACATTATTGATCATTAGAAGGATACCCCAGAAGACGTCACTTTCCCCGCAGACAATATGTCAACCATTCAGTCCCCACTTGTACCTCCCCTGTCTTTGGAACCTCCTATCGTGAGGGAAAAAGAGATTCTCCAGACCCTGCCTGCTTTAGAACCTATCACCGATAATACAGGTGGAAATACTTCTACTGTTTCACTACTGTTTCATCAGGTTCAGAAAAATGTTAGTATTACTCAAGCTCATGGGGATCATGATGTGCAACGACCTACAACTGTCTGACCACCTTTTGAATCTACTGATCAAATGAGTCAATCATCAGATGAGGAATGACATGTCTACACATCCAGGAGGAGGAAGAAAAATAAAAATTTACTTGAGCTCAGGAATCTGATGGATGACACTTTGTTTACTACGGGCAATGATACTCAACTTAATTTGTTAGCTGGCTCACTTCCGCGAACTAGAGGCAGGAGGACTAAAGTGGGGCGTCCCTAGCACCTTTGTGCCCTTTTGTGACTTAAGGTTTTTTTTTCCTTTATATATTTTTGCTTTATTTGAGTTTTGTGTGTGTTGTTTTGCATGAGTTAGGCTTTCTTTTAGGCCCTCTCAGGCAATATTTCTGTATCTTTCTTTTGTTTTAATATATTTGCCCTTGGGCTTAAAAAAAGTACTTTTTACTTGGTTTGTATGCATGACAGGTAACTTGTTAAATTTAGTCACATATTAAATTTCATATATCATTGTGAAATTTTATATTCATTCTTAAATTAATTGTGGGATTTCAAATTTGTTAATTTTTTAATTATTTCTTTAGAGTGAATTAAATAGAGGGCAAGCATGGATGCCAACATATGTTAGATAGTGATGGCGTGAACATATGTGCATGGTTCTAATGATTCCACCATGCATGATGATTTTCAAGGTTATAAGGTACTACGATTCTTGATCTGGACTTTTTCATTTGAGTTGTCTTGGTGATGGTTATTTGTTTTATCCGTTGAAATTGAAAGGTGTAGCTCAATAGTCGTGCTTCCAAATTTGTTCTACAAATCCAGTGTT
The DNA here is from genome assembly GCA_003013225.1 of Phalaenopsis aphrodite. Taxonomy (NCBI): domain Eukaryota; kingdom Viridiplantae; phylum Streptophyta; class Magnoliopsida; order Asparagales; family Orchidaceae; genus Phalaenopsis; species Phalaenopsis aphrodite. The sequence continues at coordinate 2,135,345 of NEWO01000050.1, forward strand.
GTATTTGTCGGCGCTTTAAAAGGGGGGGAAGGTTATGTTTGGGGGTCGCCCGTAAGAAGCTGTCGGCAGCCGAAATCGAAATTCCGTCGCCCGCTTCGGAAGGACGTTTCAATTTACGTATATATATATATAATTTTAGAAAAATATGAAATCAAACTGACCTCATATTTTTCACAGTTTAAATGAAAGAGCACTCAACCTCAAATCATGTATCTTCTCCGAGGGATAAACACAAGACTTGAGGGTGAGACTCGATCAAATAAACTAAGAAAGATATGACATCCGTTTGGTCTGCGAAACCGTTTTATTTGCCGACAAGTTCCCCTATTTAATACCAAAGAATTAAATAGAATTTATTTTAAGATGGGTTCGGAAAAGCTTCCTATAAGGGCAAGCCCCTATAGTTAATTACATCTTAAATGACCGAGGTCACCTAAGAAAACTCTCGATAAAAATCAGAGAATAATATCTTCAAAGAAGTCAAAAGGATAGGACTTTTCAACGAAATCGGACGAATAGATGTGAAAGGGGAAAGACTCAAATCTGGAACATTGTTGAGAAATCCAAATGAAGAGAAACTAGGGGAGGTCACAGATCCTGAGGAGAACCTCAGTGACTTCCCAGTCTATCCTATAATTTGGCTCCAATTTTGAGAAGAGGTTATTAAAATGTTTTCTCCTGCCATTTTTATTTAATTAGGGTTTATATTTGCGTGACAGGGTCACACAAATTGTCTGGAAGATATGAGAGTTTACGTCGTATCAGACAACAACCTCGGAACCTAGAACGAGTTAGGGCTTAAATCGTACAACAGAGCTATACGAATGCCTAAAGGAAAGGTGGAGGATTTATGTTGCGCTAGACAAACAACCTCGAAAACCTATGGATTGTTGTTTTAATTTCTAGGAAAAGGAATGGTTTTGCTGGGGAAGACATGTTCTGCTGTTGAAGATGGCCGTGCTGCCCACTACGCTAGCTCCAAGCTCCTTGACGTGACTGAGTTTAAATTTTATAGGGTGTCCAGTTATAGTATCAAATCAAACGGCCCTATGGTTGTAGTCCTCTAAACATCCTATGTAGAAAAAGATAAACATGTTTAAAGTCATAAGATGTAAAATGCGTTATGCANTAAACATGTTTAAAGTCATAAGATGTAAAATGCGTTATGCAGGAGCGAACAGTAGCAAGTAGAAACAGTAGTAGGCAAAAACAGGAGCAGTACAACATGCTATACATGAAAGACAGTAGCAGGTAGAAATAGGAGTAATATGACATGCTTTACAAATCAAACGGCCCTATGGTTGTAGTCCTCTAAA
>NEWO01000050.1:2141105-2161245 GCA_003013225.1 Phalaenopsis aphrodite
CGACAAGTAACAGTGCAGACAATGCGAATTGCGGCGATCGGACGCGTCGACTCTCCGAATTGCGAAGCCTGTGCGCGCGGGAGTGCGAATTGTGCAGAAGGCCACCCTAAGGCTCGGAAAGGTCCTATAGGAATCCATTTTGGGTTTCCTCATGTCGGTTTCATCCTTCTAAGTGTTAGAAGTCGATACCACACACGCGAAGCTCCAAAAGAGGACGGAAATAGGTCGAACTAAAACGAGGCGGGCACCACTTCTAAGGTTCTAAGATAGTCGCAGGATTACCCCTAAGGTTAGATCCTATCTCCTACGAGAAATACTAGACCTCACGAAAATTGAGGTCAACAGTATTTCACTCACTGACATTGTGGCTTGAAGTTTTTGTGTCCTCTTGAATCATGTGAATTGAGAATTGTGAATGTTAAACGTGCTTTCCAATGAGTTTAAAAACTTCGAATTTCACAGCTTAATGTTTGTTTTGGTTTCAATGGGAATTTCACAGCTTAAACGTGTATTTCTTTCATTGACATTGTGGTTTGAAGTTCTTGCCTTGCAAACCATATATCCTCCAATGTTATTTCAATGTTTGGCTTGGTTGTGTGTGGCCTCTGCTTGGTCTTTTCGATACATGGATCCGAATGGCTTGCTGGTGCCTGCTTTGGTATATTGTTCTTATGCATATATGAGACTCTCTGCATATATGCGGCATATACATGGCATATATGTATGCCTCATATGAGATTTTATCCATATATCAGGTATGTATGAGGCATATGTTGAGGTTCAATCATATATGAGGCAAATGTTGAGGCATATGCTAAGGCTTATATTGAGGCATTATCCATATATGAGAAGTACATGAGGCATATATGAGGCGTATACGAGGCATATATGAGGCAGATGTTTTTCAGTTTTTATTTTTTATTTTTTTCATTTTCTCTTATTTTTTGTTTTTAATTAGAATTATTTAGTCCTTATCGTACAATGGTTTATCAAGATATTATATGTTAAGTTAATTTATTTAATTATTAATTCTTCATTCAGTTCCAATATGACTAAGACGAATGAAAGGGGTTGTCAGCTATGTGGGATACGAAAATAATGAATATTTTTTGCAATATCTGTATTAATAAAATTGAGCTCGAAAACATGCCAACTACGTATTTTAACAAGGATGATTGACAAAATATTGCGAATAGGTTTAAAGAATTGACGAAAAGGAATTACGACAGACTAAAATTAAAAAATAAATGGGATCAATTGAAGGAGTGGAAAATATGGAAGAAGTTGAAACGTGGATCCACTGGGTTGGTTTGGGATCCCATTAAGCGAACAATCGATGCTCTAGATGAATGATGGGTTGAGAAGTTAAATGTAATAATTATAATCTTATTTGATTTATTCTCATAATGTTACAGGCAATTCCGATAGCCAAAAAATATAAGCAGTGCAAAATTGAGCCGACGTTCAAAGATAAACTGAACATAATATTTAAGGAGGTTGTCGCGACGGGAAAACATGCATTCAACCCAAGTGAGTTGGGGTTTGCAGGCAAGCCAGATGACTTGTCATTTAAGCAGGTTACGACTAACAAAGTAGGGCCTAATATTAACCAGAAGGAGATGGAGGAGTTCAGTTTCTTGTCAAAGAGGCCCAGGCTTGGTAGGAGGAAAGATAAGGACATTTTTGTGAAAGACTCATTCGATAAAATGATTGATACTTTTGCAGCTCTGCCACCTGCTGCTCCATCAGACAACACCATCATAGATTGTATTGGAGCTTTGGATGCTCTTCCAGAAGTTATTGTTGATATGCGTTTTCATGCAAAATGTGCTAAAAGACTTGAGGACCCAAATTGTAGGCAAATATTCATGGCGCTGTGGCTCGAATTGCGCATTGAATATTTGCGTGTTTTGGTGGAAGAATGAATTTGTTTTATATGTTGATGTCACTAGTTTTTTTTTGTTTGTATTTATATTTCGACGGTTTTATTTCTTCTCTAGAACAATTATATGTAATTCCTTTGTGTGCTTTGTAGTGTTTGATATTTTTATTATTTCATTTTGCTGCTACTACTCCACAATTTATTTTATCCTAACAACGTTTTCTTCTAGGATTGATCGGCAACAAAAGCGTCGTAAAAGAATGTCATGAGTTGCAGTTATTGCGACATTGTTGGAGTACTACCGCCCCACCACTGGTCAAATACCACGCATGACGTCTTTTGTTAGGGATAAATCTGTAGGTGATATGCTTGCTTGACATCCAATAAGATTCGGAAAAATTTTTCGAATGACTGCACCTATTTTTATAGATTTTCATTAGAAGTTGTCTTAACCACGACCTCCAATGTTCTTCTAGAACGACAATTAAAGAGGTGTTGGCTATAACATTATACATTCTATCACAAAACGAATCAGTTAGAGGAGCTATGGAGCGATTTCACATTCATAAAAAATTAACCGATACTTCTCTAAAGGTGTACAAGCATTTATTAGCTTAACGTCGCAAATCGTTAAGCCAGAGGATCCATTGTTCGCAACTACTGAACAAATTGGCAATGATCCCCGTTAAATGCCATATTTAAAGGTAAATTTTATCACTGTCTTACATTCACTTCAGAATGTAATGAGTTTCTAATGATGCTAAACAAAACAGCATTGGTGCATCGACGGTACGCACGTTGATGCCCGACTACCCAGTCACGAAGTGGTCGTATACATTTGTCGCAGTGGATCAACTATCCAAAATATCATGGTAGTATGTGACTTCAACATGTGTTTCACGTTTGTGATAGCAGGATGTGAAAGGAGTGCACATGACAGTCGTCTTTTTTTCTATACAAGAAATGGAACGCAGTGTTTCCCTCACCCGTCTTCAGATTTTTTTAGCTATGTAAACTTATTGCTTATATGTATTATTTGTCATTAATAGTGTCTTTCATAATAGAGAAATATTATTTGGTTGATGTTGGATATCCTATGCATAGAGGCTACCTTGAGCCTTATCCGGACACCAGATACCATATTCCTAATTTTGAGAGAACAAGTGGTATCGTCCGTGACTTATTGCTTATATGTATTATTTGTCATTAACATTATCTTTCATAACAGATAAATATATTTGGTTGATGCCTAATATTCCATGCAGAGTGACTACCTGAAGCATTATCCGGACGCCAGATACCATATTCCTGATTTTGAGAGAACAAGTGGTACTGTCCGTGACAGAAAAGAAATGTTTAACAAACGTCAATATCAGAGGTTAGGAAGAAGAAATAGGTTATCCTACATGATATGTCTTCGTATCCATTTCCCAAACATGTGCATATTGTGGTGGCTACTATGACACTTCACAACTTCATCCAACGACATCCCTCTCAATCCGATACGAACTTCAGTATGATTGACGACGATCAACTGCATGTCTCTCCAGAACCTTTAGAATTTCTAGTTTGACATTATTTACCCGAGGATAAGATAGAGTCAAATGAATTTGAAACTAAAGACGGTGAAAGTTTAACCAAGATGACTGTTTTGAGGGAGTATATCACAGATGTTATCTGTGGTTGTCGATTCACTTTCTCTTCTTTATTTATTAAACTATAGGTTTTTTTTCGTATGTATTTCGTTGTATTGTGAATTTGGATTTTATGTTTTTATTAAGAATTTTGTTTGTTTCATTTATACTTTCGAATATCTAAAAAAGACTTTTAAAATTTGTTTTTCTTTGTTTGCTTTGTTTTTTTTTTCTTTTTTTGTTGAGTGTGTGTGAGGTCAATGATAAATGATGAAAATATGACTTTATCAGTTTTTTGGATGCCCTGTTCGTTGTTGTTATCTAGTGTTGCATGTGTATTCCTAATGAAGACAACCAATATCATCACATTTTTTTGGTGCATCGGACAATGAGGATTTTTTGTTGATGACCTTTTTTGGTGATATGCACATCTTGCAAATGACGAACGTATCCTGTTGGTATTGCGTGTGAATTTCTAAAGAAGGCAACATAAGTTCTGTCTTCTTTTTAATGCAACAGTATATGAGGATCTACAAGATGATTTTTTTTGTGATAGACACATGTATCCCAGGACGATCGTCCCTATGAGTTAAAGACAATCAAGAACTCATTTTTTTTATGGTCCAATGTCTTCTTATAGTGACAGACGCGTGGGTTGGTGTAATTACTTGTCTGAGACTGCACACTCACATCTTTTTTAGCTTTTTAGTTCGATACGGTTTTTATTTAATTCGATTCTCTTGTAGCTATATAAAACTTAATTTAATTTTCTGATATGACAAATGATTTTTTTGTTTTTTTATCTCTGTAGCAATATGAGCTTTAAGATTTCAGGAATCTCTAGAGTTGTGTTGTGTTACTGCGGACTACCGGCTCCCTTACATCACGTCAGCCTCACAGCAGTGAGAGACAGTTCTACGATTGTAGCAGGGGTGTTTCAGCTCATTGCAGTTTCTTCCGTTGGATCGATATTCCGACAGCGATCAGGGTACGATGGTCTCCCAGGAGGACAGTGCAGCTGAGGACAGACGTCGTTAGAGTTTTAAATTAAACATTTTAATATTTTTAATTGTAGTTGTAATGTGATGTTAAAAATTTGAGCGCTATGTAAATAGATACTAAAGTTTAGATGTTAGATACATATATGTATAAATTGAATTCCATGTCGTAAATTTTTTCTTTATTTTCTTTTATTAAATCTTTAAAATCTACTTTTCAGGTGTTATCGAGCGATGCACCATGTGTCATTGCTCATGCATAGCACAAATAACACATACCATTTTGACGATTTGCACCGCACCCTTTAAATAGCGATGATGGTGTGCTGCATTGCGCCGTTCACCATGACGCACACTATTTTGTGCCATTGACATGTATGACTACTTGTTTCTGTGAAATGCTTGGAACTAGATCATAAATTCTCTACTAAATAGAGAAAAAAAATATTTTGGGTATTGTTTTATTTAGAATTTTATCTACCTTGTTAAAATATAGCCCGGGAACATGAGTTTTTGTGGCCTTCAAATTTTAAGTGACTCAATAGGCAACTTTTTTTTTTCTTTTCATATTTAACTAGTTGTATCTGTCACAGTGGCAGCTAAACTAAAATAAAGTGAAACATTGAGATCTTTTTCCTTTTTTAGCGTTGAAATACTGGTTACGGAGGACTGTTATTGCTGCAGTATTTCTCCCTGCATGCTAGCCAGTTCCGCGTAGTGTCTTTAGTGTGGGGCACACTGTATGTTGTTGAACCATTACTATGGTGGTATTTTCCATTTAAATAGTATCGGTGCTGTTGGCAGTCTCTACTAATGCTGCTGCTGTTAGATGATAAGACTTGAGGAATTACTAATTTGCTGTGGATTTTCCGGGGTTGCAGTGTTAATGGTGTGTTTTCTCAGAAGAATATGTAGTTAGTGTTAATGCAATATTAGAGTTTAGATGATGGAGAGAATTTAAGCCAACGAAAGGAGTACCAAACTTTATGTTCTGTTCAAAGTATAGGAACGTTATATGTGAACTTCCGAACGAACCATTTTGTTCCTATTTTATTCAAATATATGAAATTGGGTGGTCACAAAAAAATTAAGTTAATGCTGTAATGTTGCCAATTTTATAATTACTACAGATTATTATCATATGTTTTGTAAGTTCAACTTGTCCAATGTGAGAGAGATGAATATTAAGGGGGATTTCTTTGGATTTTTTGAAATTTTGGGCGAGTGGTTGCTTATCTTTTATTTAGCTCATGAAACAGAAAGGGCAGCCCTTTTCTTTCAATAGGATAGTTCATTTTAAGCTTTATATGCCACTTGATTTGAATTCCTTAACAGATTTGTCAAACAAAAATGATGGTGGTGATTATGGAGATCGAGATGATCCCTGTGTGAGGCTGAAACGTGATTGCGTCGGTTTGCTAGCAGCTTTCAAGTTGAACGTGCCTTCTGAGCAAGTGCTTGTTGTGGCAAATACACACGTTTACTGGTAACCGAATTATATTTACTCTAATATGGTTACACTATTGTTTCTTTTGGCATTCATGCAACATTCAAACCACAGAGTAAAGTTGGGTTAAGCAGTAATGGCTGTCGAGGGTTTTTGTTTTGTAAAAGTAGGATTGTTAAGGTGCAAATATGTTTTATATTGCTTAAGTGTGTATGAAATTAATAGAATTGCTTAAAATCAAATAAATGGAATAGATCCAATCTTAACTGCAGTTGTTAGTTTCAAACAAAAGTGCACCTATTGTTTCTTCAAGCATTGGTGCAACTATTTATTTATTTATTTGTTTATTTCTTTTCACAACGTCAGTTTACACATTCAATTTTGATTGTCAGTTCAATTAAGTTTCATCCAAAATTATAATTATTTTTTGAACAAACAGAACTGTGTTCACCCTAACTATGCTGCAATTTTTTTAAAACAAACACAGTTTAAGGTGGTTTGATTGCTTAAACTAATGGTAAAAATAGAAGACAGTTCTTTCTTTTTCAATATTTGGTGTAAATGCTGAGAAAGGAAAAAAGTACGACCACCTCCAATAGTTTTATTAGTTCATATAAATCTCTCTCTTACGTGCGTGCACATACAGTGTTATCATTTATCTATTTTTCTCTAAAAGAAGAATCTTAAAATGGAGATTAAGTTAATTTGCAGGGATCCTGCATTGATTGATGTGAAGCTTGCTCAGGTGAAGTATCTTCTATCAAGAATTTCTCGGTTTAAGAAAGCCATTAGCAATAAATTTAGCTGCACGCCTTCCGTGATTGTTGCTGGCGATTTTAACTCAACTCCTGGGGATGAGGTTTGTTTACTCCTATCCTTTGTCTTATTTATTGATTTATTGAACAGAGTATCACTATTTTAAATCTTGTGATAAGAAATAACTGTTTCTGATACTAGAGTTAACCCAAAATTTGATAAGAATGCTGAATTTTATTACTAAAAAATAATGGGGTTATAATCAAGACTCAAAACAGGAAGGAGGACGGGTGTGGCCAATGTAGCAGGAGGAGGCGCAGGTGGGATTGGTGGCGGCGGGTGGGAGTGTGATCGGGGTCTTGCGGTAGTAGCAGGTAAAGGCTTGGGAGTGACGACACAAGGAAGGGAGTTGGTCAGGCGTAGATTTGGGTAAACCTTCGACTGGACAGTGGATCGGGCAGTAGTGTAAGGGACCCAGGTGTAGGCAGCAACACGGGAAGGACTTAGGAAGTTGCAGTTGCAAGTAGAGGAGCGTGTGAATCAAGTGGCAACTGGGAGAGGAAAATAAGTGGAGGTAATCGACACCATAGAGCTCGATACATTTGAAGCACCGCCCATCCTCAGAGACAATCCTAGCAAGGGAGAAACACCTGTAGGTCGAAATTTGAATTTGAAAGATACTGCAATTGAAACCTAAACAACAAACAATGAATATATAGTAGGATAGGTGGGAGAATAGGGGGGAAACAAGCGGTATTATCCGCTCAATAGCAGTTGATCGGTCTAGCTGGTGCCTTGGCTGAATCGAGACAGTTTAGCCAATCCATAAAAGCTTCGTGTCAGTCTCACGAGATTGGAGAGATTCAACTTCATGCATCAAAGCTTCTAGTTCTTTGTACGTGGTCGTAACAGCACCTTGATCTCATTGTCGCAACACTATCTCCCAAAACATTGAACAAGCTTTCTCCACTTGCGAGCATACATCCATATCAATCCGCTCTCCTGAGTAGGGGTGTAAGCGAGCCGAACACGAGCGAGCCAAGCTCAACTCGTGTTCGGCTCGCTTATATTTCGAGCTCAAAAAGTGTGTTCGCGAGCTGTTCACAAACAAAGAGTCCTTTGAACAACCCTAATCATGTAGCCACAAGACAATAAGGGTTTGAGCAAGATTTAAAAATTATTATTTATATTAAAACATCATTTGAATCTAATTTAATAATTTTTATTCTATTTTTTTAATCAATATTTTAATTTATTATAAATCTTTGTAGCCTTGTAGTCAATTAGATTTTTTTAAAATACTACTTATATATATAAACTTGATGAGTAGTATTTTGAGTCAAAACGAGCCGAACACGAACGAACACATCTTAGTTTGTGTTCAGCTCGTTAACTTATCGAACGAAATTAACAAGACGAACACGAGCTATTCGCGAACAACGAGCCGTTTTGACAGCCCTGCTCCTGAGGTCCTCTACTGAACTGAGCTGCGCCTGTTTGTTCAACATAGACAGTTAAATCCTCCGAAAGTAATCCTTGTTTGGTTTGGCTTGAGCCATAATGATGGTAACCCGAACCTTCTCAAATGGTAGTGGCCATGGTGATAAGGTATCGACCTTGTTATCCTAAAATGCTCTCTAATATACTTGTCTTGTGCCTAGAGTTAGTGTCTCATTCATATCATTCTCTGTCTTCACCAAAATTGGTTCCATTTATGTTGCTCTGCTGATATGTGCTCATGTGATCTCGGCTTTGCCGAAGGAAGAAGAATGATGTGCTTCCCCTCTTTGGTGTAGGTGTTTTTGAAGTCGTCGTGTAGTCCTACAGTCAAATTACATCGGTCTCCCCAACAAAAGGTGGTAGACATTTATAGGGATCACGTCACACCACATCTGATCCTGTAGCTGACTTCCAATCAAGAACTCCACTAGGCACCTCTGGTTAATGCTGACCCTGTTCTCCTCCTTCAGCCATGCCAGGGAATGTGGTTAGGAATGCCTTTGAGTCATGAGACCCATCTTCTCTAACATTTGTGTAGATGCTACTTTCTTACTGCTCCCTTAATTGATGATAAGGCTACATACCTTCCTGTCTATGATGCAATTGGTGTAGAATATATTGTGACGAAGCCACCCATTGAACTACAAGTGCCTCTCCTTCATCTTGTGAAAGATGATATACCTTCCTCTGTTCCTTAGTTATCGCCTCTTTGTTAACCTCCTCCACAACATCCTTCTTCGTAAACGACAACTTTGCTCGTCGGGCAACTGGAGATGATGTGCCTAAATCATTGGCATCTGAAATATTTTCTGGCAGGGCCTATAGTGAGCGTGCTACTCTTCTCATACTTTTTCTCACTCGGCGTGACACTGCCTTTATACGAACCAAGTTTCTCAACTCCCTGTGGTATGTTCCTGCCGGTGTCTCCAACTGTGGGTGACTGTTTGACTAGTGGCGGTTGTCTACTCTGTTTCTGCTATCTCTCCACTGTCAACCCTAAAGTCTGAACATCACCAAAATCACCAACTGACCAATAGTGTTTCACCTGTGCCACATTGTCGATAGCGGGCTTCGGGGCCCCCAGATAAAGGGCTATCATCAGCTCCTTTGGCTCAACCAGCTCGTATTTCATTTGCAACTGATTAAACTGCATCATGAATTCCTCTATTGAAAGATTTCGCTGTTGTAAGTGGTGGAGCCTCAGATATATATCATGACGGTAATGTGACGATAGATATTTTCTTTCTTTCCTCGTTCTCTCCCACTTGAAAATTTTATGACGACCTTCTCTTTTTGTCTCTGTAAGTTCTCCCACCACAAGGAGGTGATGGCAGCTAGTTTCACCTTTTTATCCTCCGACACTTCCTTATACTTGTAGCCATTCAACAAAATCAACTGGATCCATACCTTCGTCAAACTCTGGTAGATCCACTTTAATGTCGAAGTCTTTGTGCCCTCCAAATGATATGTCCTCTTTGAAATTCTCCCTATGGAAGGGATTCAGCTACCCCTCTCTATGCCTTATTTGATACTGAATTTTGAAACGTTGTGCTCTCTTCTTCATCCTTGAAATTCTTCTTATGAAAGGGATTCAGATACTCATCCCTTTTTCTCCTTCGACTCTCCAGATCTCGTTCGAGGGAAACCTCCCACTTTGTTGTCTCTCTCCCGGAGTGATCCTTTTCTCATTTCTACGTTCTAACTTTCCTCTTCTATTTTTCCCTGTCAGTCATGGCTTCTAAATACTTTTCTGAATTCTTTAGTGTGAACCATTCTGATGTGGTTTCTATGATGCCTCTGAGACATATTGATGTTCTTGAGAAGTCGTTCGTCTTTGAATCATGGGTAGTTCTACAACTGACAAAGAGGACTGTGAGGGCGACTGATCCCACGCAGATAGTAAAGCTGTGTAAAATTTATATAAGTATATGTAATATATAATGGGATTCTACGCGAGTATACGCATCGTTATCAAATAATAATAAACTTTCTATTTAAGCTCCAAATATCGATCCCACGGGAAATGTTTAAATTTGAGATGATAAATTAACTAGAAAATTCACAGAAAGCAAAACAAAATCACTGTCACTAATTTCGAATGTTGAGATATTATCAAAACTAAATTACTTAACTATTAGCAAACAGAAATGCAAAGTTTAAACAGTAACTACTAATCTACTAAACTATGTTTATATAATGAAATTTTCTTATGTGAAAAAGCATTTTTCCCATTACAATGAAGTTTTGGTGAAATGAGATGAAATAAATGTTTTTAATATGTATTGTGTCAAATAAGAGCAGTTTTAATTCTCTACCCTGATACAGTGTTATAGAAAATCATTGACTAATCTCAGGTTTAGTTCCTAAATTTGTGGCTAGGTTAGGAAGATACCGACTCCCACTTCCCTTCACCTGAAGCCTAATTTTCGCTTTATTTTTTAAACACTAAGACCGAATTGGGGATTTTAGTCTCTCAACTTAAAAATTCTCCAATTCTACACTCAAAAAAAGTATATTTCCCTATTTATTTGCACTTAATTCCATGAACAAATTTCTCCTACTTGAAATCAAATGTGATTCTCACTCTGTTGTAGAACTCATACTTCATTTCCCGGATCATATGTTTCACAACACATTTTAACAATTCAATTGACCAGATCGAAAAGTAAATTAAATTCAAAGTTGAAAAATCATCACAATTTATTTTATATTTTAATATTGACACATCTATGTTATCTTTTCATTTCACCATATCTTAGAGTAGGGAGAAAGATAAAGGAAATTACTCAGACTTCATGAGAAATATACAACAAAACACAAATTTCATATATAAAAGAAAGTTCATACAACACTAATAAACAAACAACACTTATCTCAAACTCTTTCTCAAAGCAAATCCCTATAGCATTTCATAGGAAATGCAGGAAGAAGAAATCTCTCACTTTTCCCATTCTCCAACACTCTTAGAGAAAGATTCACACTCAATCTCACTACAAGAACTCTACTCTTAAATAAAACTCACTAATTAACTCCAATTAGTGGTGGAATGAAGATGGTAAAGTGTATGGCGTGTAGGAGGATGAATTGAAATGAGGAATGACGAAAAAGCACTTTTTCTGATGAATTTCGGCCCCACATAGAGCCTCAAGTCGGTTATTCAATAGGTGCCTCCAAAATCTTTTCAAAAAGCGTCCAAATACGTCGAATCTTCTAGAATCGGTGGCTGAACCGACATTGGAGTCGTCGACGCCAATGTCCCGCAATTTAATTCGTCTTCTTTATCAAATGGCGCCGTTGGCGCTGAACAATATTCAACTTATTCATTTTTGCTCCAAATTTCATTATTTTTGCTTTCTTTTGCTTCATTTTTGCTCTAAGCCATAAAATTCAATAATCTGCAATAAAACATAAAAATACATTCCATTAAAGTGCAATATCACCAAAAATGAGTATAAAATATTGTTCTAAAATGCATATATTTTTTGTGTATCAAAATCCCCCAAACTTATATGTTATTTGTCCTCAAATAACTCCTATACTACATAAAAATATGATTTATGGTAAATAATTTAACTTTTAATTTCCATACTTTAGTCCACTAAACATAATAACATAACTTTAGAAAAATTCAAAACAACGTCAGTTAATACTAAAGATATAAGAATATTCAATAATCAAGTCAAAGACTTCTGATCTTCTATTCTTTTCAAGAAAAAAATTACAAATTTTCATATTAATGTCTCTTAGATATCCATATGAAAAATAACTTCATAAAACTTTACTAGTAAATAAGTATTTTTCAAATAAAAGTTTAGAAAATGTGGTCGATTCTTCTTCCTTAAGTTGATTCAAGTGAAATCAATTTTTAACTACACATCTCAAGTTTCTCTCCACATCTTTTTCTTTTTCTTTTTAAGATCATTTTCAATATCTTTTTCTTTTCTTTTTCTTTTCTTATTCTTCTTTTTTTATGTGATAATTATTATATTTGGATAGTCTTTAATAATTTTGAACTTCACTATTCTCTTCTTAAAGTTAAAAACTTTTTATATTTTCCTCACTCAACAAATTTATATTAGCTTAAAGATTTCATAAAGTTTAATTCCTTTCTTTTTATATGGACCTTTTAAGATTTTTTAATATTTTAAAAATACAAATTTCTTTACTTAAAATAGAAAAACATATTTTTATTCTCTCATAGCAAATATCTTAGTCTTTAGAATTAACTTTAGTATTGAAAATTTTTACTTAAGTATACTATATATTTAGAAACATAAATACAGTTATCTAAAGTTAACTCTTAATACTAAATGAGGACAAATACAATTAAGTTCCTTCTTTTTAAAAGTAAATTTTCTTTCTCGCCCAAACTTAAATTTTTAAAAGATTTAGCATGAAGAACTTAACAACAAAGGGTGAAATAAAACATTAAATACATAAAGAACCTGTTGAAGGTTCTGATTTTTTAAATTAAATTCTGAAACACTGCAGGTGCTAATATGAAAAAACTACAAGACTTAAAACATTAAATAGTCCATATTACATATAGAATCTGCTGTGAAAAAGTTAATTACAATACATTTAACAAAATGCTGAAACTAACAACAGAACTAAACTGAATTCCAGAAATGAAAACAGTGTTACAAATTACAGCTTTACAACACAACACAACATAACAACAGTCTCAAAATCTAACAAACAGTCTCAACAATATAATAAAAACAAATAACACTATCACAAAGTACAATCAAATATAAACTACTAAAAAGATCACCAATCATCATCTTGTTCTTCATCTACATCTAACTTCTGCTGTTGATATGGAGTAAACACAGGGTGAGTAGGAAACTGAACTGAATGATCACCCCTCAGGTATCTCATCAAAGCATTATCATAAGCAACATCATATTCAAACTTCTACTAAATTAAAACATCCGTGTGAACATTTTTGGCTTCTATGTTTTGCATCCTATGATCCATCATCAAAATATCCCCTTGCTGAATCATCATCTGGTCTAATAGTGCTCTGTTACTAAGGTCACTAGAAGTAGGGTCCTAGAAGTAGAAGGAATATCCCCGACCTTACTTCCAGATCTCCAATCAACATGGGACTCATAGGTCTTTATGTTTGCAGGCCCAATAGGTCTTTGAGTCTCAATCCTCTCCTCATCAGGTCTAAAAACAACTCATGTTTGTTCACAAAGTGTGTAAATAAGAGCAGGTGTGAAACCACCAGTAATCTCTCCCAGAGCAATAGATTGAGTGTTCATATAAATAATATAGCCTACATTTATGTTCATCACTTGCTGAATACAGAAGTTCAGGATGGATTTATCCTTGGTCACCTCACTATGATTGTTTGTTAGAATCATTCTTTTAGAAATAAAATAATGTCAGACCTTAGATACTACATTAAGCATAGAAAGAGGAAAGTTTACCTTAACTCCATTCTTTACTTTTCAAGTTCCTTTTTCACTAGTCAGAAAATAAATAACCACATCTAAGGCCTCATTTGTAGCAGAAAACGATTTATATTGGCATCCATAAATATCCTCTAGCTGATAAAACTCATTTATTTTTCTTGGAGTAAACTCAACTTTTTTTCCACAAATAAAAACAAAATCATCAAAAGCTTCCGGAAAGTTGGCATAAAATTCTATAACTACTCTAATAATCACATCAGCAGTAAAATAACAGAAATTTTTCCACTGCCGAGCAAAAATTAATCGTTCAACTTCTCCTCACGGATTTTTAAAACCACGATCCAGAATCACTTTTTTATTTCTAAGTAGACTATGAAATCGAGCACTAGCTTTAAAGCTAACAAATTTTTGCTCGTCATACTCTATTTTTCTTTTGCGTTCTTGGGACCATAGGAAATCTATAGAATATGAAATCTGAAGTTCATTTGCCTCTAAATATCATCCAGTCCACCCAAAAATATAGCTCTAGGTGCGAAAATCGAAGGTTGAAGGTAACTAAGGGGTGAAAATTGTGGCTAACAGTGAAAATCGCGATTTTCTAAGTGTTAAAAATTGCTCTCAGGTCAAGGGCGCCGTCGGCGCTGAAGGCTCGAAATTCATTTTTGATTTTTTCAAAATTTCAATTTATTTTCAATTTACTCTAAAAATTTTTTAGTATTTTTGAACACAAATTTTTATCTAATAATAATTCACAAACAAACATTTCACAAATATTCATTTTCACAAACAATACCAAACTCACTTATATATATGAAAATACACTTTTCACACTTATTAAGCAAACTAAATATAAATCAACGTCGAAATCAAGCCACAACACTAAATGCTGACACAAAACTATACACACAATCAAAATTCATTATTCTAAAGCAAAAACAAATTAAACCAAATTAAATCCACACAATTACATTAAATACATAAATATTTTAAACTAGTAGAGAATCCAAAGTTTTCAGTCATTCCGCCCCATCTTCAGTGCTTTCACCTCTAATATCTCCCATGGATTGGTAATGAACGTACAGATTGTAGAAGGATCGGTATCTGTCGAATTTTCTTCGATCCATCTGTTTTCTTTAAACATTCGAACTAATCATGCTTCAAAAGTATCAGTATGATCAAAATTCTCTTTCATTCTCCAATCTAGGTGATCAAAAAAGTACTTAAGATCTCCCACTGCATTCATAATACTTTGAAGTTCTCTTTCAAATTTTTTCAATTTCTTCTCCAAAGCAAGTGAACTTCCAACTGTTGGTGGCATCATGAGCTCCCAAGGTAATAAAGTTTCTTCCCAATTTTCATATGACACTTGGGATTGACTACAAATTAGAAAAATTGTGGAAGGATGCCCAAATCCATAAATTGACCAATTCATAATGATACACATAACAAATTTAAATATGATAGATCCTATATCAATAAGTTTTCCATTTGAATGCAGTAATTTAAAATAACACTTTCTTTGATAACTAATAATTTTCATAGTATGAAGTAATTTTGCAGAAATAAAGAAATGCCACTGTTTTGAAATTAGATTAAGTGATGAAGCAGGGAAACTAATATATCCCTCATTGTGTATCTCCCACATCACTTTCATCCATCATAAAATTATATACGTCTTGCATCAAATCTCGTGTAGGGATAAAATTTGTATAATGACATATTGATACGTTTTCTATCATATACAATTAATTAATCCTTGCAGGAGTAAATGGTACAGCCTTACCTCGTACGAAGACAACTCATTGGATAATTTCATGTAAATTTGCATAAAAACTCATTTACTACAGGTACAACAACCGCAGCGGTAGTGTAGCACAAACTTCCCATCGTCTTTGCACAATGATCTTATCGATCAGAGAACTTGGATTGATCAATCTATGATTAACAAAACCTCTCTCATTGATCAATCTTTTCTTCATAATAACTTTGTCGTGTAATCTCTGCGCGTCGAAACTAATAAAATTTCTTTTATTGAAAACTCCATACCTTAAAGTATTTCTCGAATTTGAAACCATGAAATTTGAAAATATGAAGTTTTTAATCGTTCAAGGCAGTTTTTAGGACTTTAAAAAACACCTCCTGACGGTTATTACGGAGCAAAATCCCGCCAAAGTCCGCCAGAATTCGTCCTGAACCGTCAAACTGCTCTCGCCGCTCCCAATTGGCGCTGCGGGCGCTAAAGTCAGTGTACATGGGCGTCGTTGGCGCCAGTGGCAAAAAATTGCGATGTTCATTTTTTCGCTCGATTTAATTGCAAATTTTCCTTCAATATCAATATTTGACTTAATTTATAATATATTAAACTATGTAGGATTAATATATATTAATATTTAAAAAACTTATCAGAAATAGTAATATGTCTCCCAAAAAACGTTTGGTTTAACGTTGTCAGTCTGACATACCATTTGTCTAGTTGGGTTGACTTAACATTAAAACTTCTTTAAATTGAGATATGTGTCTTTCATAGTAATGTTTCAAACGATGCCATTAACTTTAAATATTTTTCCAGTGTAGAGTATTTAATAACAACAGTTCCATAATGAGAGGCTTTAATCACTTTAAATGGTCCTAACCATCTTGATTTCGGTTTTCCTGGAAACAATCTCAATCTTGTATTATATAATAGAACTTCTTGTCCAGGTTCAAATTTCTTTATAATCTTCCAATCATGTAATATTATCATTTTTTATTTATAGATTTTTGCATTATCATATACTTCATTTGTAATCTCCTTAAGTTCATTGAGTTGCAATAATCTTTTCTCACCAGCATCTTTTAGGTTAAAATTAAATTCTTTAATAGCCCAAAATGTTTCATGCTCCAATTCTACTGGTAAGTGACATGTTTTTCTAAAAATTAGTTCATATG
Organism: Phalaenopsis aphrodite; assembly: GCA_003013225.1. NCBI lineage: Eukaryota > Viridiplantae > Streptophyta > Magnoliopsida > Asparagales > Orchidaceae > Phalaenopsis > Phalaenopsis aphrodite. Next base: position 2,157,674 of record NEWO01000050.1, read on the forward strand.
TAAACATTTTTATAAGTCTTAGAAGCAGTTCTGTATGCCCATAATGTAGTATCTAATCTAGCAGACCAATCCAAGGATTTACAGTTTTTTCTAAAATTCGTTTTATTTCACGATTTGATATCTATGTTAGACGGCTGGTCTGAGAATGATAAGCAGTAGAAAATCTATGCATAATATTATATTTCTTAATTAATTTTTCGATTCTCTTATTCCTAAAATGAAATCTTCCATCAGTAATAATTGGCATTTCATATCTTGTAAAAACATTTTTAATTAAAAATTTAGAAACACTCTGAACATCATATTTGGGTATAGCAATAGCTTCAATCTATTTGGACATATAATCAACAGCAAGTAATATATATAAATTTTCAAATGAAGGCATAAATGATTCCATAAAATATAATCCCAACATATCAAAAATTTTAACTTCCAATGTGTAATTTAGAGACATTTCATTTCTTTTAGAAATATTGCTTACTCGTTACTTCTACCGCATATTTTAATATATTCATTAACATTTCTAAAAAGCATAGGCCAGTAAGAAAATTATTAGTAATAATTATTTTTAAATGATTATTAATATTTTTTTCATTAAAAATACAAATCTCAGACAACGACGCCAAAAACTTGATCCCAACAGATAATAAAGTTGTGTAAAATTTATATAAGTATAGATAATTAATAATGGGATTTTACGCAATTATACGTATCATTATCAAGTAATAATGAACTTTCTATTTAAACCTCAAATATCGATTCCAAGGGGAATGTTTAAATTTGAGATAATAAATTACCTAGGAAATTCACAGAAAACAAAACAAAATCACTGTCACTAATTTCGAATGTTGAGATATTATCAAACTAAATTACTTAACTATTAGCAAAATAGAAATGCAACGTTTAAACAGTAACTATTAATCTATTAAACTGTGTTATGCAATGAAGATTTCTTATGTGAAAAACATCTTTCCCACTATAATAAGGTTTTGGTGAAATGAGATGAAATGAATGTTTTTAATATGTATTGTGTCAAATAGGAGCAGTTTTAATTCTCTATCCTGATATACTGTTATAGAAAATTATTGGCTAATTTCATGTTTAGTCCCTAAATCCGTGGCTAAGCTAGGAGGATACCAACTCCCACTCCAGAGCTCGCACGACTAACATTCGTTTTAGTTTTTAAACACTAAGTCCGAATTAGGGATTTTAGTCTGGCACCCTAAAGATTCTCCAATTTTACATCCAACAAAATATATTTCTCTATTTTTTTGCACTTAATTCTATGAACGAATTTCTCCTACATGGAATCAAATGTGATCCTCACTCTATAGTAGAACTCATACTTCATTTCCCGGACATATGTTTCACAACTCATTTAAATAATTTAATTGGCCAGATCGAAAAGTAAATTAAGTTCGGAGTTAAAAAATCATCACAATTTATTTTATATTTTAATATTGGCACATCAATGTTATCTCTTCATTTCATCATATCTCAGAGTAGGGAGAAAGAAAAATGAAACTACTCAGACTTCATGAGAAAGATACAACGAAACACAAATTTCATATATAAAAGAAAGTTCATATAACACTAATAAAAAAATAATACTTATCTGAAACTTTTTCTCAAAGCAAATCTCTTGTAGAAAATACAGGAAGAAGAAATCTCACTTTTCCCCTTCTCCAACACTCTTAGAGAAAGATTCACACTCAATCTCACTACAAAAATTCTAAAATCTTAAAGAAAACTCACTAATTGACTCCAAAATAGTGGTAGAATGAAGATGAAAAAGTGTATGGCGTGTAGGAGGATGAATTGAAATGAGGAATGGCGAAAAAGGAGCACTTTTTCTGATGAATTTTGGCCGCATATAGAGCCTTAAGTCGGTTCTCCAATAGGTGCTTCCAAAATCTCTTAAAAAAGCGTCCAAATACGTCAAATCTTCTAGAAACGGTGGCTGAACCGACATTAGCGCTATCGGCGCCATTCTAGCGTCGTCAGCGCCAGTGTCCCGCAATTTAATTCGTCCTCTCTGTCAAATAACGCTGTCGGCGCTGAGCAAATTTCAACTTCTTCATTTTTGCTCCAAATTTCATCTTTTTTGCTTCCTTTTTGCTTTAAGCCATAAAATTCAATAACCTGCAAGAAAACATAAAAATACATTCCATTAAAGTGCAATATCACAAAAAATGAGTATAAAATATGAGTTTAAAAATGCATATATTTTTTATGTATCAGCGACTGACAACTTTGGGGACAAATTAGTTATTTACATGGACCATTTTAAATTTGGATTGAGGCTGTCGTTCTGTCGCAAACTTCGATCCATTTTTGACAACTAAGGTGTTATTCTGACACAGGAGACACCTAACTCTTTTGCCATTTTGATGACATTTGTTATCTTCCTTCGGCAGTTGGGCATTCCATGATCCATCAAGCTCTTTTCCTACTTTGAATTCAAGGTGGACAGAGACGGGTATGTAGTTTTTCTCCTCCGGCCCCAAGCTCCGGATCGGGGTTGAGAGCAAAGTAAAAGACTGATGGTGAAAGTGTGTGATCTCCTCAAACTAGAGAGGCGTGGGGATCTCCGTCCGACCCATCATGCAGGGTTTGAAGAAACTGAAGACCCTATCGGAGTCCACAGGGGTTTATGCTGAAATGATTGAGAGCCAAGAGTTGTCCGTATTTTAGTTTCTGGAAGTGGCCGAAAATTAATAGGACCTTGTGGTCGGAGACTTATAATGATATGACCAATGAGTTGCAGGACAAGTCAGATGCTAAGGATAGAGAGAGAGAGAGAGAGAGAGAGAGAGAGAATGTTGTGGCGGCAAAGATCGTCAAGAAGATCCTTTTCTTTTTATTTATTTATTTCTTTTTTTTTTATGTTTTTTGACTGATCGTTTATACGAACAAGTGCAGGAACCTCTGTAAGGGGGGGGGGACATCAGGAGGCTTCGTCCAGATCGCCCAATCTTCAGGATTCGAGTTCAAGAGGAGGGGCACCTCCTACTAGAGGGTATGTGGGATGAGAGGAGTTAGGCGTTCCTTTCATCGACCCTCGTGAAAGGGCTGCGGCTCGACATCATACTCTTGTTGAAGTGGTGTTAGGATTTGGAGAGGAGGAGAATCCTAGAGTCGAACTTAGGGACAGGCTGTTCTCCGTTGGAAGAGGAAATGCCCGGTCAGTGCGAGTCCTTTGTCGCCCCCTCTTTTCTCTCAAGAAGGAGGCTCTCCTCCAAGCTGGGTCAGCCTGATGAAGGGCAATAATAATGTGTGGGGGATCTCGGGCGGACGCTACGTCATGATGGACACCCAGAAGGATTGGTACACTGGCTTGCCCCTTGGGAAGTCATTCGAGACTTCAGAGTACCCCTGCCACCTGGCGGAGGTGGTTCAGTCGAAGGGTTTGAATTCCGTGTTGAGGGAAAAGAGGTCCGACCCGACGTTCTTGGCGCATCGGCCGATCATTTTAATTTTTGGGCTCAGCCGACGATCATGATGCCACGACTGACCATTTTTGTTTTTGGGCTCAGTCGGGCAATCTTGGCGCCACAGCTGACCTTTTTTCA
>NEWO01000050.1:2164665-2200114 GCA_003013225.1 Phalaenopsis aphrodite
GCAATAGTAATGTGTGGGGGATCTCGGGCGGACGCTACATCATGGTGGACACCCAGAAGGACTGGTACACTGGCTTGCCCCTTGGGAAGTCATTCGAGACTTCAGAGTACCCCTGCCACCTGGCGGAGGTGGTTCAGTCGAAGGGTTTGGATTTCGTGTTGAGGGGAAAGAGGTCCGACCCGACGTTCTTAGCGCATCGGCCGATCCTTTTAATTTTTGGGCTCAGCCGACGATCATGATGCCAAGACTGACCATTTTTGTTTTTGGGCTCAGTCGGGCAATCTTGGCGCCACAGCTGACCTTTTTCATTTTTTAGCTCAATCGAACGATCTTGGCGCCACGGCCGACCAGTTTCATTTTTGGACTCAGCCTTGCAATCTTTGCATATTGCTGGTTATTTTCATTTTTCGCTCGACCGGACAATGTTGACCTCTTTGCTGATCATCTTTCACTTGCATGCTCAACTTGTTGATCTTGGCGTTAAGGTTGATCATTTTGTTTTGCCCGGAAGGCTTCTGTCGTTGTCGGTTTTTGTTTAGGGCAGTAAGGCCATTTTTTGTTTGTCCACTTGCGTAGATCCTAGTTGTTCGATCGAAGAATCCTCTCCAGGATTATTGTCACCGTACCCTTCGCTGAGCTTGTCGCTACTGGGCAGGGAACCGGCTTCAGATGTTTGTTCGACCTGGGCTAAAGGACTTTAAGCTTGTGATGAGGGATATTCTCCCACTGGTCCTAGTTGTCGATCGGACGTCTATGATGTCATTGTCGGTCATTCCTCTTTTTAGAATTTTTAGTTCTCCGAGTATTAGACAGATGTTCTGGTGACCTTATGATTTTCCCTTTTCTACGAGGGGTTTTCTAGACTGAAATTCTTTTAAGGCTCATCCTCTAGCTTTAGCAAAAATCTCTGACCTTCTTGTCCGTGAATTGCATCACATTGTCTGTGATGATTCGTCTAAATGAAGTTTTGGATGACCTCTGCAGTGATCCCGGCTAGAGCCTTGGCCTCGATCACTTTGTAAAATAATTGACAGCTATCAGAAGAAACTTGCGCTACACTTTGGAAGATGGAAATGGCCCGAGGATGTCCAGTCCTCAAACGGCGAAAGGCCACAGGCTGTTAATCGGTAGAAGTTTATGGGCCCGTTGATGTTTCAGGGAGGTGTATTTTTGGCACTGTTCACACCTTTTGGAGAACGCTGCAACATTCTTTAGCAGTGTTGGTCAGAAGTATCCCTGCCTTTGGACTCGATGTGTTAGCATCTTTCCTACTAAGTGACTCCCATACTCTCCAAAATGGGTTTCCCAAAGAATATCCTTCACTTCATTCTCCTTGACTCACTTCAGATATAACAAAGTTGTTGATTTCCGGAAGAATATTCCTTCAATTTGTAAGTACTGGGCATATTTAAATTTGAATCTTCTCGGGTTGGTGATTTCTTCTTCTATCTCTTTAGTCTCTTAGTATTTGACATAGGGATCCATCCAGCTTTTGGTCCCCTCGTTTTCTACAGATGTCGCCTCAGGTTCCTCAATGGTTGATCGACTGAGTTTTTGTGGTGTCCTTTTCTCCAGACGAATGCATTTGAACAATAGGTCAACCACACGGTTTTCTTTTTGGCCGAAATGCTCGTTCCTGAACTGCGTGAAATTCCATATCTTTGCTTTGGCCTTATTAAGTTACCTGATCATCATTTCATCACTGGCCTTGTATTCTCTGTTTATTTGGTTCACCGCTAGTTGTGAATATGATTTTACCCGTAAGCATCGCACGCCCATTCCTTAGGCTAGATGTAACTTGAAGATCAGAGCCTCGTGTTTCGCTTGATTGTTTGCCACCTGAAATTCCACAACTACTGAGTGTTACAACTGTTCTCTTGATGGGCTACTCAAAGCCAACCCTAACCCAACTCCATATTGATTTGAGGCACCGTCCACATAAAGGAGCTATTCTAGTTGACTGGTAGGGTCTTCTTCGCCCTCGCCTGACCTTCCTTGCTTCAAAATGTCTGCTAGAAAATTTGTAACCTCTTTTGCTTTGATAGTCGTCTGAGGTACGTATGTGATGTCGAACTCACTTAGCTCAACCGCCCACTTCAACAATCGGTCAGAATGTTCAATCGGGTAAGCACTAAATTCAGCGGATCGTCCGAAACCACCCGGATTGGATGTGTTTGAAAGTAGGGTTAAAACCTACGAGCTAACATAATTTGAGCAAATGTTGATTTCTCAATAATCGAATACCTGACCTCCGCTCCTCGGAGAACGTGGTTAGTGTAGTAGGTCGAAAATTGCTTTCCCGACTCCTCTCTGACTAGTACATAACTAATTGCTTCAGTGCCTACTCCCAAGTACAATGAGTTCTTCATTCGGCTTCGGGCTTTAGAGAAGCAACGACGCACCAAGAAATCTTTCAGACTCTGGTAGGTTTGATGGCATTCAGCCGTCCACTCGAAGTTCTTTACCTTTCTGAGCATCTTGAAGAATGTCGCGCACTTGTCACCCGATTTTAAGATGAATCGGCTGAGGGCTGCAATCTGGCTAGTTAATTTTTTGAACTTCTCTCGTATTCTTGGGCGACGACATATCGATCAGCGCTTGGATTTTGTCTTTGTTGGCTTTCATTCCTTCGGGAGTTAGAAGGTGGCTTAAGAACTTGCCAGTTGAGGCTCTAAGTGTGAATTTTAATTGATTTAGCTTCATATTATATTTTCTACGAGTCTCGAACATTTCTTTTAAATCTTTTATATGTTGTTTAGTCATTCGACTTTTAACTATGACATCATCCACGTAGACTTAAATATATTTTTTTTCTTTTTGATTAACAAATATTACACTATCAGTCGCTGGTAAGTTGTCTCAACGTTTTTAAGCCCAAAGGGCATTACAATATAACAGAAACACTCTCAGTGGTTATGAAAGCTGTTTTTTTAGCGTCGGTCAGGTGCATCTTTATTTGGTGATATCCTGAGAAGGCCTCTCTGAAACTCATGCAGAATGACCCACAATTGATTCCACTAGGATATCCATCATTAGCAAGGGGTAGAAGTCTTTCGGCCAAGCGATATTCAGGTTCGTGAAATCTACGCACATCGTCACTTTTTGTTGGACTTCTAAACCATGACGACGTTCGAGACCTAAGTGGGGTATTGCTCCTCCCAGATGTCTTTTTTGCTTCAGTACCTTCTGTGATGGGTTCGACTAGCGTTTTCATCGAGTTCTTGATCCTTGCTTTATTGGCCTGATGAGAGTGCTCATGTTCAAGTGGTGGCAGGCGACATCAACTGACATTTCTGATATCTCTGTTCCGGACCAAGCGAAGACATCGCAATGATCCCGAAACGTCTGAACTAGCAACTCCCTGTGCCATGTGTCAAAGTTTTTGTTTATTAGAAAAGATTTATCAGGCTCTTCGGCGGTGATAAGAATTTCTAGGGTTGTCTCGCTAGTCTTGAGGCTCCCTTCCCTTCGACTCTGCAGGTCGAGCGGCTCCTGCTTCACACTTCCTACCCTTTTGGAGGTAGGAGACCCGGGGCTGCTCCAGATCTCCTTGGACGATGATCACCTCTCCATCGTTTGAGAATTTTACTGCCACTTGGTAAGTGAACATCATGTCTTTGAAGCAGTTTAGCAACGCTCGACCAAAAATGACGTTGTGGGTGGGCAATGAGTCCACTATCAGGAAGTCTCCCATCTTAGTGAATAGCTTCTCACCTTTTCTACCCAGGTAACTGCTAGTGACATCACACCTAGGGCCTCCTTTCTTCCAAAAAGTCGTACAGGGGGTCGGTTGGCTCGAAGATTGACTTGAACAAGATGTCCGCTGCTATCGGTGTCGATTAGGATTCCCCCGACCTGAAAGTTGCTTATTATCCTTGTCACAACGTGGCATCATTGTAGGAATTTCCCCTAAGGGGAAAATCAATATACGTATTTTGGGGGACAGGGGTATGGATGTGACGTTGCACGATTCTACCATCCTGAACCTCTTTTGCGGGCTCGTTGGGATGACTCTGTTCCTCCAAAAATAGCCCGGACAATCCCAACGATCCGAACATAATTCATCTGGAACTTCTAATATCGAGGTCTTGTCGTACCTTTGGTCTAATTTCCCCTTCTCCACAAATTCCTTCAGTTTTTTTGGCCTTAATCAACTCTTCAATCAGGTTCCAGATGTATCTACATTCCTTCATATGGTGGTTGTGATCTCGGTGGTAGTTACAGTACTTCCTCATGTCCGAGAGAAAGGCTCCGACTTTCATTGGTGGCGTATATTTGAAGTACTCATTGTCTTGGATGGCATCCACAATCTCCGCCATCGACACCCTCAACGGGGTGGCTCGAGGACTCTCATACTCTTTGAACGGTTACTCATAGTGTTGGGTCGGTCTTTCATTGTACTTAGCTGGCCACTGGTCACGGCGCCTTGCCTGAAATCCCTGATTGTTGCTTATGCGAGACCCTTTGTTATCGCGAGTGCGTCGGTTGTCTTCATACTGTGGTCGGATGGACGCTCTGGGGTTCTCCTTCGGTTCCACCCGCTACTCTTCGAGGCTCTCTTCTAGGCCCAGTGATTTGCCGGTTCTATTTAGGGGATGTTTTTTCGGCGATGATGCGCTTCTTGGCCATTTCTAGCAACTCGACCAATCCTGGGGCTCATGCAAATTAAGGTCATAGTGGAAGCTCTCGGACCTCAGGCCTTGCTTCAGAGCGGCCTGCACCATTTCGAAAGATCTTTCACCTCTATCATCTCTCTTTGGAATTGTAAAATGTACGAGTACAGGCTCTCATTCGGTCATTGTTTATGCTGCCACAAAGACTGCACACTTTTCTTGGGTCTCTAGGAGCTTGCAAACTGCGCCAAGTAAATTCTCCTGAAGTTCGAAAAGCTGCTGATGCTACTGGTTGGAAGCCAGTGGAACCGTCTCAAGGCCGATGATCTCAAGGTGCTGAAAAACAAACAACATTTTAATGCATCTGAAACCTTCAGTAGGCACATTGCTACCTCGAACGAGGCGATGTGGTCTTTGGGATCTGATCGTCCGTATAAGCTTCCATTGCTGGGAGCTTGAACTTCTCAGAGGGCTCAACACCTGAGATATGAAGGGAAAAGGGGTTCTTCGGCTGGCGTGGAGCCTCTGTAGGCCTGAAATGCTCCCTCTCCACCTTCGTAGAATCGACACTGTCTTGGTACAGTGAATCTTCAGTTTTATTAGGGCCATGATTCCGCCTTCTGCCATTGTGCGATGGCACCACCTTTTGAGGAGGGTTCTGCCTTCAAGAAGCTTGTTCGCCTCCCAGAGCAGTGCCAACCCTTAAAACCTTCGCAATTTGGCCTGTCATCTAGTTCATTATTTGGGTTCTCAACTCCCGTATTTCTCGCAGCACGAACTCTTTCATGAACTCTCTGATACATTTTGCGTTAACCATGCCCTCTGATGATTTTCCTCTAGTTGTTGTTGCTGCTGCAATCATCTTCTTGTCGACCACATGACTTCACGCTCACCGCACTTTTCAAGATGTTGAATCCAAATCTGTTAGAAAGACACGCCTAATGAATAAGTCACAAAAGAGAGAAAACGAACATAGAAACCACAATAATGAACAATAAAATCACGTAACCTTTATTCATGAAATGAGCCTCCATTTATAGGAATGGTGGCCGTGAGATTACATTTGTCCCTCTAGTAAAGTAGGTACGGTAGGGGGTAATTTGGGCAATACATAAGTATAAGGCCGGGAGTCTGAAATGGTGTCCGACCAGGTCATGGTCAGTGCGGCCATGCACCGGGAGTCTAAGATGACTTCCAGTCAGGTCATGATCCGGGTGGTTATGACTGAAGAGTTGATTGGAAGATGTCGGTAGTCTTTCTAAGATTTGGGGGCTTTTAACGTTCGCTCAGTCTAGATGAGGAATCCTGGCGGATTGTCGGTGCGACGTTAGTCTCGGTGCCCTTTGTGAGGCTAGTTGATTTTTGTCCTTCCTAGAGTTATATTTTCTCCCGGCCAACAGGAGCCAGGCGGATAAATGCGATCTCTCGAACTGCCTCCGGTGGATCCCAGCTTGCCACATCACCTTTTCTGCCAGCTATTAAATTTCTTTGAGATTTGTGCTGACACATTTTTTATGTATAGTTTGAAATTTTAAGATATGCTACATTATTTTTAAAATCTGTCAAAATTTAAAAATTATTGAATGTTTTTAAAATAAAAAAGAAAAATTGAATAATGCACCAAACAAATATATTTTTAAAAATAAAAACAAAAATAAGCAACCAAAAAACACAAAAGTGATCCCAAATGTCGCCATAATGAATTTAAATGCTAGGGAACACATACATGTGATTCCTTAACAATTCATTGCAACTCGGCCCCCATACAGGTGCTTAATCCTTCTTTTGTGAGCTTCTATTGCTTTATTTGATATCTATTATCATTGTTGCGGAACTGACTGCCTGATCAATGTTTTAAATATAGGTATACGGGTACATCACATCAACAGTGCCGGCTAATGTAGATCATTCAGCACATCATATACGGTTGTGTAGTCTCTACGGAACAAATGGAGGAGAACCAATTTTTACAAATTGCACTCCTGATTTCACAGGAACTCTGGACTACATATTTCTTTTGGATACTCGTCGCCTGAAAGTGGTTAGCTTACTCGAACTCCCTGGTCCTGATTCAACTGATGTAGTTGGGGGCCTTCCCAATCATTATCACCCAAGTGATCACTTGCCCATAGGTGGTGAATTTGAGTTGCTTAGTGATGCCTGCTCCTCTGCAGCCGATAGCTTGAATGACATGGACGTAAATTTTGTTGAGTTAAAACTTGGTGAGTAATATGAAGCCCTTCATTCTTTTATGCAGAATCAATTTAAGTTAGTACAAGAGAGGAATCAGTGGTTTTGTATGGGGTTGTACAGAATTGAGTAATTATAACCAGTAATTCTTTGACCTTGAATTATATCAAATCAGCGGTTTCTATCATTATCTATTGTTTATTTTGGAGATAGGAATCTAACTAGCATTTTAAGGATATGGTAGCACAATTTTTATCACTTCATTTTAAGCACTTTAATTATAAATTATGCTAATTTAATTGAAAATGGAAAGAAGCAATCTTAAATGTCAATCAAATTCATTCATTAAATGCAAGTAATAGAAATAAGGGGGATCCATTAATATCATTTGGAGATTAAAATTTTATATGAAACTAAACACTTTTTAAGATAACCGCGACTGTTGTAAGAGTTGGGCTAAGTTGGTGCCCCGCATGAAACAGCTTATGCTCAGCGAAGCAACTGCATCTCATACTGGATTGCTTTTTATTTTGAAGAACCGAACAAGACTTCTAAGAGAGTAACTATCAATGTCAAGAGTGCAAGTGTCAAAATATTCTATAGAAGTGCCCGCTGTACCACACAGTATTGAAATTTTGTACTTACTTGGAAGGCAGAACATGTGCAATTTGCAATAATTTTTCTGTAGTCATGCAGAAGGGTCTTTATCTTATTGGGCGAGACTTTCTCATGCTTTGGGGCTCGTCCAAAGGTTGCCTAAGTTGGGAGGGCTAAAAATTTGTCCCAAGACGTATCCATTGCCTCACACACAAAACATTCAACGAGTTTTGCAGTTTCTTTCAATAAAAATAACAATATATCAAATGCTTTACATAAATAATCTAAAAGAAAACCTTCATTACTTCAAAGTTAAAAATGAATTGTATAAATGCTAACATACTTATAAATACATACATACATATTGCCACAAAAAAAAAAAAAATTTAAGATTATCGACAGTAAGGCCAGGTCATAGCTTTTTCAGGAGGCGGCAGCGGCGGCGGCGATCAGTGAGACTTGGAGCTGCAGTGTAATCTGACGGCGGTGCCATTCAAAACCCCGAATCTTAGAGCGCAGGAAAGATGCGTCCACAGCTTGACGGACGCAAAGACTCCAACCCTCCACCTGGTTCTGACCTGACCCTCCAATCGGAAACTGATAATCCCTTCCTTGAGGGACGCATCCACTGCCTCTCTCGCCGTCTCATCAAGCGGCACCGCCTCCGACCTCACCACGTAGTTGAGCGCTGCCGACCCATTCTTCTTCACGCTCAGATCCTCCGCTCGCAGCTGGGCCAGCTCGATCCCCCCTTCGTCGAAGCGCAGGGCTAACTCCAGTTCCGACAACGTGGCGTGCGCTCTCATGTTGGGATTGACGGCCACAAGCGTGAGGGACAATTGAGTGGTCAGCAGACCCATCTGGTCGTAGTCGAGGACATCCAGATGGGCGGTCGAAACCCTAATGTAAGGGGTCTTGGGTTGGTAGACGAGGAAGATGGCAAAGATAACGAGGCCGATGAGGATGACGGCCACAGCAAAGCCCGCGCAGATGATGGCGAGCGCCCAGATCAAAGGGTTGGTGCGGTCGCCGCGCCGTAGAATGAGTTTCGGCTCCATGCCATGTATGCGAGCGCGGCCGGCCGCTATGTGAGGTCACCATAATATAATCAATTGATTAATTAGCAGAGCACGTAAGGAAGGTATATGCCATCTTCTTCTTCTTCTTCTTCTTCATCCTTTTTATTTTTTGCCAATTCCTTGCTCCAGAGGGAAGACATGCATCCATACATAATTTCAACAATATGTTTATATATATAGTATGGTTTGTAAAAACCATAATATCAGCATTTATATGGCGCAAGTCATAAAAATCAGCATTTGAACGTTGCCTAACTGACTTTTGGTTCAATGGTCGGATAGGGGGTTAAGGCGAGTGACTCGATTCCTTCGCTGCTCAATGACTGAAATGGGCCGTTGAGTTGATGATTATGAGTCATCAACTCATTTACCATGATCAACTCATGAGTGTCAAGCTTGGTTGAGATCATTCATCTACTTGCAAAAGGGACCAAGTCCGGCTTAATGTTTGCGAAATCAGCTCAGTCAAAGAGGACAACTCACCCTAAAGTCGAATTGTTTAGCGCCAAATTATCTCAATCTCTAAGGGTGATTTTAATTATAATATCAAAGTCATAAGAATACAAGAATTGATCAATTAGGGATCTTTCGGGAACATGTGTAATGAGTTATTGTCTTGTAAAATATGAAAAGACAATGTATAAATAGAGCTTAAATCATGTAAAATGGACATTTTTTCCCATCCCTATTTCTAAAAGAAATAAAGACTTCCTTATCATCTAGCTCATTCTCTCTCTTTCCCAACTTTTTACTTGAGGTGTGAGTTTGTTGATAAATCATGATCCAACATCATGAACGGTACTAAGAGTGTAGATCATATCACAAACACTAAAAGGAGTTACGTAAGAGCATAATTAAATAATAGAAAAGTTGCTAGCAGTATGGACCGCACTTGAGAGTTAGCAAATCAATTAATTGAAAGAATAGATGATGGTGGTGATAAGAGAGATGCTAGCATTGATGTCACGGGACATGCACTTCCTCCTCATCCAGAAGCTGCAACACTACAGGAAAATACAGGATTAGCGTCAAACATTTCTTACACTAAATTGGCCTATTTTCGATGTCAATTGAGTTTAGCATCATATTAGCGTCAAAAAAATCACGACATTAAAATCGGTGTCGCTAATTAATGTTTGCGTCGAATAATTTTTAACATCGGAAGATTCCTTCGCTGTGAATTTGCGTCGAAAAATTGATCGACGCTAGGCTAATATCATTTTAGCTTCGGGATTGGAATTAGCACCCACCCATCCTAATTAGTGTCAACCAATTCTGGCGCTTTTCACCAATTAGCGTTGAATTTGCGTGGTCAAGTATCAAACAAAATATTGTTTATTTAGCATCAAAATATTTCGATGCTAACTCGATGCGAACCTAACATAACAATTAGATTTCCACATAACTAGATACATAAACACAAGCGACATAATATGACATTTATCTATCATCAAAATTGATAAAAAAAATATCAAACTAAATTAAAGATAGATGAAACAAAGTGTTCAATATTCGAGTTCATAACTATATCAACAAGGAAAATGTAACAATGTAAAAAATATACAATTAGCCCTTATGGCGGGAGAACATCAACAAAGAAATAATAAAAAAGCTAATCATGCTTTTCATCCTCTTCAACAACACTCATATGCCATTTGCCCCGATGATTAAAACTCTTTGTCACGTGTGGTAGACCATCTTTGAACCTCTGCTGGCCTTCACGCATATGTTGGACCTCTTCATTCATCATCATGACCCATCTAACATGCTCCTCATGCTGAGCCTGTAACAAGCTACGACCACCCATAGTTGCACGGGAGCACTCGACCCCAAATGGTATCCCCTTTGCGCCCAGGTTGTACACCCTCTCCTTCTTCCCCACCGCCTGCATCCATAGCTCGAAATCGGATTGAGCAGTGGTAAACTGGCTAGAACTGCTGTTGGCGGTTGGCGAGGTCTGGCTACACATCTCCCTCTTATCTCTCCCGAAGTTGCTTGTACTCCTTCTGCATAATAAAATTCAAACATTAATTAGCATTTTAAATATTAAAAGTCCCTCAAAAAATAATAAAATTAAATATTTTAACTTACATTAACACGACGAGAGTTTTTGGATACCCGCTACTGTGTGTCTAGGGGCCGATATGTGAGGACATGCGACTCAACAGTGGATGGCACTTGGTCAAGCTCCTTAGCTTGTACACATGCATGATAAGATAAGAAAAATATATTTCACATAATTACATAAATCTATAAGCTTTTGAATATTGAGATAATCTTACCAATCTTCGGTAGTACTTTTAGAAGGTGAATTTTGTTTCCAATGTGGAGTGCATTCTCCTGATTTGTTTGTCTTTTTCTTTGGTATTCTAGAGATACACATGCTCTGTTTAAATTAGCCTAGATTTCCTCACCAAACCAACTTGCAAATAAGTTTTACCAACAAAGATGAAAGTACCATCTTATTTTGTGATAATCAAATTATTCTACAACTAATAATTACAACACCATGCATGCAAACTTAACTACATAAAAGAAGCTTGGGTGTTCAATATAATTCAATATTATTACCCACAAACATGGAAAAAAGTCTCTCAAAACCTTGAGGAAAAGCTAAAAAGAGGAGAGGAAAAGGAAAACAATTAGTTATGTCTAGTCGCACTTCATATCCATCACTAATGCGAACCACTACGCTCACATGATTGCAGACAACATGCCTCTCAACAACTCAACACTACATGTCCTTTTTCCCACAACTAAACCCTATTGCTCTTCCTGCCATCCTTACTCCAACAACTACATAGAAGAAATCTAAACACACTGACATAGTGAGAGCTCATCCTTGTTCCCTCATAGCCATCATAGCCGGAGTAAGAAGTGTGAGGTTTGTCTTGTTTAGCTTATGTTTGGAGAATACATTGGAGCTTGTTGAGTAGCTTCGAGAGATTGGGAATGGAAGTATCATGCTTAGTTTGGATTTTGTGCGGCTGTAGTTGAGGTTGAAGCTTCTGGTGAAGTGCATGATGGGCTTTGGATTGATGCGTGAAGTATTTGATATTTGAGGGAACGGTGAACTAGGTGTGGGAGGAGGAGGAGAGATTGTGATGATGGTTGAAGATGATGAAGAATATTTGAGGTGGAGGAGGAGGGGGAGACGAATGCCACTGTATCATCGGCCGGAGAGGGATCAAGAGAAGAGAGTTTGAAGCTGAATTTGAAGTTGAAGTCGGAGGAGGAGGAAGACTGATGGAAAGTGTGAGTTGAGTTCATGATGGTAGCAGAGGATGTAGAAACATTATTGGCGGTGGAAATTTATGGGCTTGAGGATAAGGAGAAAACAAAGGATTCTCCCATGAGGGTTGTGATAGCCATTGTGCGTGTGTGTGTGAGAGAGAGAGAGAGAGAGAGAGTTTGTGTGTGGCAAATAGGGGACATGCAAATAGTAAAGAAAGCTTTTAGTGGTTGTAAAGGAATGATAAGTTCTAATCTTTAAAAATGCACCGTCCATTATTATGATTTAGAAGGTGATTTTATTGGTCTAATCTGGTAGGGCTGATGATTGTGCCCAACCTTCAAACTTGCTTGATAATTAATTTTATTTAACTCAAAATTATGTTGATTTTCCTCAACATAATTAGTGAGGCTTATTTATGTTTATTTTGTTATAAACTAGAATTACTTCAATGTATATGACTAGACGTCTCTCTCTCTCTATCTCTATCTGTGTGTGTGTGTATATATATATATATATATAATCTTATCTTGTGTTAAGCATGTTTGTAGACTAATCAAAGAATGTAGTATGACATTCCAATAATTTTGATTTGTGCCTTAACTTTGAATATAGTATGCTGACCCCCCACTTCTTTCCCCATTTCTTTCCTTGTTTCTCCAATCGAAGTCCCAATCTGCTCATCTCTCCACTTCCTACAGTTTCGCCAGAAACTCCCAATTCCTACTTCACCCTTTAAACGGGGTAACAAATTTTCTTAATCTACTATGCTAACCACTTCTTACCTATTTAAATGTCTAATACTTAAGTTTTATTAATCAACATACATTCTACACATTTTTTTTTTAAATATACATGCGTGCCACACAATTTTTACCTATTTACATGTGTAACACCCATCTTTTTTTTTTTTTTCAAAATAGATGCATGTCACACAATCCTTATGTATTTATACGTCTATCCTTATGTATTTATATGTCTAACACCTAAACTTCAAATTAAAAAAAAAGGTTTTTCACATGATCACAATATTTGCATTACAGATATAACACCTAAACATGAAATATACATAAAAGGAAAACATAAAATCTCAAAATTTCAAGAAAAAACTTATCAAAAGCTTAGGAATGAGTTCACCTTACAATATACGAGATTTGGCCGGTGGAAATGTTCCAGAAGTCGCTTGAGATGGCTAGAATCACCAAATTTTGTCGGATTCACCTAGGAGTCACAGTTTGCCGCCCCCACTGCATAATGAAGAATTTTAGAGGAAATAAAGTTTCGGTCGGTAGAGGGACGTTTTTAGGGCTTTTGAGTCAGAAATAGCGTCAGAATTTTCCAAGGTTATTAAGTAACTTAAAAGCATAGGAAAATTTAGATGCTAAAAGGACGCTATCCCTGCATAAATTATTTTATCTTCGAAATTAGAGTTCAATAATTCCAATGATAATAAGTAAATTTAGGGTCGAACAATGTTGATGCTAATCCAACGCTGCAACGTCGATTCAACGTCGTCAGTTTGACACAATTCTTTTGCGTTGAAACTTTAAATCTTAAAATGATGTGCGACACTGAACAGACACAAATAAGACGCTAATTTTGTGTTGGAATTGAGTTTGAAGCTAATTTTGATGCCAGTTTTCCTATAGCGCAATACGACAAAGGGTACTCACTGTTGGCACTATAGGAACACCATCACATGCTCTAACATATGAGGATGATATTTACTATCCTGACTATGCTAGTTCAGCCTCGTCTGAGTATGAAAGAAGAAGAAGAACTGAAACTCCCAACCATAACAACTAGAGAATGTTTTCTCCTAAGTGTTCTTTGAAGCAGTAGCACCAACAAAATTTAAAATTATATCCTTGTAATCTTATTGAAGGAGATTTGATCCCTCTAACAACATTGCATTGTTCGAGTCTATTGTCTATTTACTTAGGATAAATTATGCTTTGAAGTATTATTCATTCTTCATGACTTTAAAGAAATTGGAGCTCAAGTGATTTAACAGTATGTTGTTATTGATAAATAACTCCCATGCAGAGTTCGAGTTCATTTTCATAGTGCAATTTGTTAATGCATAGAGGTTGCAAAAGAGCTTAAAAGCACTATTATGAATTTTTCAAGCACCAATAGATACTTTGCGAATTTTTGTTACTCGCTTTTGAAGAGAAATTTTGGAGGTTAGAGACCTCGAACCAGCAAATTTCTATGTTGATTGGCCCAAGGGTTGAGGGAGGTCCCCTTTTATTATGCACTTGACTTGCGACAACTCAGAACCCTGGCTGACTTATTGGAACTAGCCAACAACTATATTTATGTTGAAGAGTACAATTCTCTTCCCGTTACCATCAGTACAAGGCACTAAAAGCAACGCCCATCAAAGAAATTTTTTTTATCAAAATAAGCAGAGAAGTAAGTTGTCCTGCATGACCTGTAACAAAATTAGATTTCAAGATGCGACGTCCACATCCTTTAGGGAAAGCATGCATTTCTAAAAAAGTAGAGGTCATCCATTAGAAGGGCGAGTTCAATTCCAGGAGTGTAAGATTGGTCACCAATTAGAGAGATCATTCTCGTGCACTTGTTGCTTGTACAAACTTCCTTTTGAGTCTAAACGGTAGATGGGCAAGTTCAATTCTAGGAGAGTCAGATTGGTCCCCGATTAGAGAGGAGATCACATTGTGTGCTCACCTGTTACCTGTACAAACTTCGAGTAAGGAAGTTTGTACAATGGCTGAGATAGTGTCATTCAAAACAATAAGTATTTTTGAAAATCAGTTCCCATGAAAGCTAGAGGTCATCTGATATTGTGTGTATTATCATGACCATAATCGTAACTCTAAAGAATGTCAACACCTCAAGAATCTAATTAAAGAATTGATCAAATTAGAAAATTTGAAAGAGATTGTTGTGCTAAGAGTGATAACACAGAGACAAGGGAAAGCAACCGTCAAATAAAATATAACTAGCTTGGGATTAGATGCTCCATATTGCAAGAATCGTATCAACCTTTATCAATGGAGATGGAATAAATGCCTCTAGGTAGTCAAGCCTTAAGAGGCTTTACTTAGGAGAAATGTGCTTAGAAACCTCATCTCTTTGCCAAGTCATGAGCTAGTCACCTATTATCTTCACTAATGAAAACCTACCCGATGAGGGAATCCTTATGATGATGTCGTGGCGATCACTGCATTATTTGCAACTTAATTAATATGCATCATTCTTATAAATGCAAGGAATTTTGCCAATATCGTTTCTAAAAATATTTTTGATAAAATGAATTTGGGTTCATGCACTTGTTCTCAAATTGAGGCATCTAAATGATTTTTTAGGAGAGAATAAAGAGGTTTTGGGAGTCATAACATTATCAATCACTTAGGGAGAAAAAGATAAGTTTTTTTTACTACAATGGTCAATTTTATTGTAGTCGACTCTAAGACAACCTATAATGCATTTTTTGGTCATCCACTCCTTAAAATTTTTAAGGCAGTCGTCTTAACATACTATATTGTTGGAACATGCCCTATCAAGTTCACCACAAAGTGGAGACTTATTCAGAACTTGGAGCGCAAATGAAAAAATTAACGCATGTTGTATTCATCGTGTCAGCTTATCAATTCTTTCATAAATATCCTATTCAAATTTTACAATAAATATTTATTTTTGAATTTGTTTCATAGTGAAAAATAAGTCATTTGATTAGCACCCAACAATTATAGAATGAATTTTCACTTATCAATATTCAAGCACTATAAAATCTCTCTAACTGAAATGGTTATATTCTTGGATCATAGGCCGAGCACATGAAGCTAGACTTCTACCTTTCCATCAAAATCACTTTTATGTTGAGTCTAAATGACTACCTCTGTGAAGATTATGACATATTCACATGAAGTCTCAACTATTGAGAATTCACTAAGAAAAAAACTCAAGGGAATTAGTATTGTAAGGCTTGAACCAAAGCAACTATTGAGAATTCACCACAAAAATATATTCAATCAAGTAACCAAAGTCAAAAAAAAAATTGGGCTAAGAAATTATAACTTGCCACTATTAATTCTCCTGGCTCACTCGAGTTCTACCAAAAAAGACAATACATTTTTTTTATTTATTTATATGCAATAGTTATAGCTTATCCTATTGATTTCTTGTTGATTGGTCATGTGCAATCATAAAGATATATTGAAAAAATTTTAAATGTTTTCTTTTACATGAAAATTTTGGAAGCCAAATTTAGCAAATCTGCTTTGCAACATAATTCAGATTACGGGCAAAACAAATAGTATACAAAAAACAATAAAAGTGTACTACAAGATCCATCATAAATACAGATAAAAGAAAATTAGTAGGATGAGACATCACAATTTTTACGTGAAAACCCATGGAAAAAGAAAAAAATCACAAGACCTAGCATAATCAAAACAAGCCCCTAAGGAATTGTAAGTGCATAAACTCACTCTCCTTTTGAATTAGAGAAGATGGAATTACAATATTGATGTACACCTACTTGTTCAATAATAATTGACTTAATATGCCACGAAGGTCATAGTCAATTGCTATAGAGGCAGTAGTCCATCATGCATGTTGTACACAATGGTTGTTAGTGATATTTTGTCATAGAGGTCGTAGTTGAAAGTCGTGCTAGTAGTTAGCTGTGTTGGTCGTAAGTGATAGCTTCAGGAGCGTCGATTGGCCATGTCTTTCGTAATAAGGAGCTGCGATAGCATTCATAGGCAGTAGTTGGTCATATAGGTTGTAGTGCTTAGATACAATAATATATAAAGACCATAGAGGGTGGAGATGGGAGTTGCATGAGATGTGAGCTATATAGACCATAGTTGGTCACATAAATATGATGAGCCACAATAACTTTGTAGGGCAGAGGCATGAGTTGAGAGTTGCATAAGCTATGGACCACGAGGGTCATAGTTCGTCACGTAGACTGTAGTGGTGAGTTGTAATAATGTATATAAGACATAGGCCACAATTAAAAGTTGCTTGAGGTGTGAGCCACGTAGACCATAATTGGCTACTTGTATGTGGAGTATGCTATTACAACGTCTTCGTAGTGGGTCGTTACACTGACTTTGGGGTGCAACGTTGCACCATATGCTAGGCTCATCAATGCACTGTATTCAAGGCGTATAGTTGCACCATATTTGGGGTATGATTTTACATTGTATTAAGGGTGTACTATTACACCACGTTAAGGATGATGCACTATTACGTAAATTGTTTCATTAATCTACTACATTGGTCCTTAATCTATATGGTGCTTTGTTATTTTGCAACGTAAGCCATGACTCTTTAAGGGGCTTTGTTTCAATGAGCAAGGGCAACCAACGGTGGTCGACGAAGACCAAAAAATAGCGATCGACGCTGCGGGAGCAGAAGCATTTGTGGGGTTTTTTATCCAAAACTGCACTGGAATTCGACTCCTCCCGATTCAGCTCTAGCTTTAGGTCCATCTCTTATTTTTCTTTCATGAAGACAGTAAGACTCTATTTATATAATCTGAGAGAGAACTCCTTGAAAATAAGAAGGGAGTCCATACCACTTCATCAGACAACCCAAGAGATTCCCTCAATTTGTTGATATTATTTTTGGATACTTAAGTACCTTAATGATGTTTGAATTAAGTGATCTTGGGTTAGTTGGGCTCGTTTTGTCAAGACATTCGATTTGACTATAAGCTTATCAGATTTGGAATACATTTGACATTCCAATTAAGAATAAAAATTTTCTAAAAGTGGCCTAACAACTTGGTTCATGCTTGATTTGACTTGAATTGGATCAATTTTAGTGTCATTGGGTCCATCTCGTTGAGCCAGTCATTTTGGCTATTAGTTTGCTGAAATCAGAGTTTTGGATGATCTATATTTAGAGTTTGAATATTTCTTACTAAAAAAAGCTCTAAGACTCATGCTAACAACCTCGAGATTCATTCCAAAGAACAAATCTCATTGATGATGTATCAATAATATAGGATTGTTATCATAATAAGGGATGATTAATGCATTTGAATCTAAAATATAAAAAATTTATTTACAAAACGGTCAAAGAAGAGATCACGATGATGAGGTGTTAAAAGGGATTATAACAAAATTTTATTGTATATAATTTTGAGAGAAGATAGATTTAGGTTTCAGCAATAGGATAAACCCTAAACTCTCAAATCATGTGTGAAGAAGAGCCTTGAGGAGTGAAGTTCAAGCAATGTTTCTTTGTTGAAACAATTATAGGAATTTGAGGGGAATTATACATAGAGATGTAGTCTAGTCGAGTCAAGTATGTCAGGGATTAGACTTGGCTTGATTAGATCGTAAGTTGTTCATGTTCAGTTCGAGCTTGGACGTGCTTCAAAAATATGTTCATACTTGGCTTGCTTAAAATTTTTAATGTTCACACTTGATTTGTACATGACTTATTTATATTAATTAAAAATTAAAAATTGAAATGAGTACTTAAATCTTCATATAAAACTAAACATTTGAATTGTACATGATTGTTTCATATATAACTAATAAACAAAACAAAATTTTAAATATGTATTTGATTTTTTATATAAATTTGTTAGCAATTGGTCTTACAAATTTAAATAATTAATCAACTTAATAGATTTTAATTACATCTAACTTATTAATACCAAGTATATAAGATAATATATAAGTTGCAAATAAGTTTTTTGAAATCAAGTAACATGAATTAGTACTAAAAAACTAGTTTATTGACGTAAATCTTGATATTAAATTATAATATATTAGTATTAAATATATTATTAAAGAAATTCTAATTAGTCAAACTTTATTTAAATACTATATCATGCAAGTATAGAATATTTAACTAGTTACTTGTTGAACAATAAACAAATTTGTTCAGGAACTTTTTTATTTACTAATTTGAATTATTTGAGCTTCTGAGTTTTAAAAAAATAATTGAGCTTGTTTATTTAATAATTTGAACAAATATTATTCATTATTAATCGTCCCAAATTCGAGTTGTTCATCAAGTGCATTGGCTCATTTACAACCCTAATTATACCTCACACTTCAATAATTCTGAACTAAAATTTTTATATCAAATTTTGAAAATTTAATTATAGGATATATATATTTACCATTTAAACTACACTTATCACCAACATGTTGTTGAATCCCACCTGCAAAGCAAAAAAAGCGGAAAAAAAAAGAAACAAAATGACATGATTTATAGGCCATTTAAACTAAAAATATCACCAACCGGTTGTTGCATCCCACCTTGCAAAACCAAAAAAACGAAAGAAAAAGATTAAACTAAAAGCCATGTCTTACAGGCTTAGAAAACTAGTTCGAATCTTCGGTTTGACGGGTTCGATCGTCTAGTTCAGGCTGATTTAATAACAGACCTCTGCATTGAAACAAATTGAACTGACATCGAACCGGTAAAAAAGAACCCTTGTTTTTAAAAATTTCAGTTTTTAATTTTTTTATAAAAAAATTAAAAAGTGGCACTTTCGATGTAATATGAAAGATTTGGATGGTGTAAATGTAAAAAATTAAAGAATAAGTGTTAGATATGTAAATACGTAAGACATGAGTAAGATGTATATAAATACCCCTAATTTTTTTTAAAATTATTAGTGTGATTCTTATATTTCATATTTAAATCTTTTTAAATTAATTGTTATTAATTTTTAAAATAACATACTATAAAGTTATTACAAGTTAATTATATAAATATTAAGATATTTATTTTATATTTCACAGTCAAATTTATTTCAAATTACATCATTTTTATCACATTTAAATAAATTTATAAATTAGTAAGTCATTGGGTTGAATCATAATTCATTCTCAATTTAATTTTTCAATCTTGAACCTTTTGCTTTACAGATTCAATATAAATATCCGGTCCGATTTTGCTGAAGCAGTTTAATAAGTTGATTGACATACTTGGCCGAATTCATGTTGCCCTGAGCTGCCGAAGTTGTCATCGACATTTGCTATCTAAGGAGGGGAGAGCAGGAAAAATTAAGGAGACGGTGTTTCTCGTGTAGGAGTATCAAGTGAACGGCAGCACACTTCGAGGCAATACCTAAGCCGATCTCGATCGTCTTCTCTCTTGGTCCTCTTCCTCTTTAAGGAGAGGGAATAGTGAGTGTGTCCAAGATGGTTGTAGTTGGTCACGGGGGCAGTGAGGTGCCCAGGGCCCACATGGCGATGGCGACGGTGCAGGTGATCGCCGCCGGCTATCACGTTATTGCGAAGCTTGCGCTTAACGTTGGAATTAACCAGGTGGTCTTCTGCGTCTTCCGTGATCTCCTCGCACTTTCCATCCTCGCTCCCATTGCTTTCTTCCGAGACAGGTTCTCTTCTCCTTGCCCCTCTTTCCGTCAAATTGGTTGTGTGCGATTATAGGGATTGTCCTGATCTCTCTTGCTATGACTGTCGTTTATGAAACCAGTCGTTACATAGCATGTTTTTCTGCCCTATATTTCTTACTTGATTACTGTTTTCTTATCATTCCGTCTTATTTGAAGATGTGCTTCTCTTGTCTGACTCAGTCCTAATGGTTAACAGAAAGGTTCGAGCACCAATAACATCCCGTCTTCTTCTATCATTTTTCATTTTAGGATTGACAGGGTATGCTGATTGTTTTATTTGAATTGGGATATATGCTAGGAGTGTTTTGCAGATGAAATAACTGATATTGGAAAAAATTTTCCTAGGATTTTTGGTAACCAGCTTTTATTTCTTATGGGCCTTAGCTACACAAATCCAACATATGCTGCAGCTATTCAACCTGCAATACCAGTGTTTACATTTATTTTGGCTGCAATCATGGGGTTAGTTATAATGAGTTCAAGTCACAACATTTCAGAACTCTGAGTCTACTTTCTCTCTTTGCTCATCTTAGTTGAATTTTGTATAATTGCAGCACTGAATCGGTTAACTTCCGCGTGTTGGAAGGTCAACTAAAGATTGTAGGCACACTTGTATGCGTGTTAGGGGCTGTACTCATGGTTTTGTACAGGGGTCCAGCTATATTTGGAAAAAGTGGCTTTGACTTGATCGCCTATAATGAAATAAGTGCCAGGTCTCAGCCTGAACCGTCTGGATGGTTACTATCTTCTTTGAATGAATTCGGGGTTGAACAATGGCACATTGGTGTCATATGTTTAATTGGAAATTGTTTGTGTATGGCTATTTATCTTTCTTTACAGGTACTGAATTTAGAACCAACCATTTTTCTGTAGCTTGAATGAATTATTTCTTTTTGTCGCTCATTATAGTAACTAATACTTATATATGTACCTATAAAAGTCTTAGAAAACTAGAGTAAATACTTCTTACCCATCTTTTATCACCCATCAAAATACTTCTATGAATAACAACGGGTTGGTTTATATCTGATTATTTTGTATTTCAATTTACACAATTTTCAAATACTGATTTGTATAATGCTTTTCTTGGCATCAACCTTTTGGATTTCTTTTTCTGTAGTGCTGGAAAGAAATTTTTTGAATTTAAATGCATATTCGATATATTTATCTTTCATTTTACAAACTATTGTATTTTCTTGTAAACGTAGATCTTGTGGCTAAAAAATTGCGTTGACTAAACTTAGCACAAGATGCAACAACAGTCAACAAACAACATAGGTTAATGAAGATGAAGCATTTACAAATTTAATCCTAAACTGTTTAGATAAGGCTAATGATAATGATGGTATTAAATTAAGCTCAAGGATTTGAATTCCTCCTCCATTTCAATGAAACAAACAAAAAAAAAAGATAAATGATAGAGCAGTGTCTAATGTAACTTGTGCCAGACATTTCAAGAGGTGCCTTAATTAAGTTTTTAACTGCATTTGATTTTAATGGAAAGATATATGGGCAAATGTTAAACCAAAAAAGGATGGCAATGAGTCGTGGATTGCCAAACTTTCCTCTTTGCAGTTACTTAAAAAAAAAACTTACTACTACTTTTTCCCCCAAAAAATTTCAATGCAATTGCTTACATGCCTGAATGCTATATTTTAGTCTTTTCCAGTAAGTTAGTTTTGGTTCATTGGAGAGTGTTAAAGCTATAGTACTCAGGTTTGTCATTCAGTTTAGGGAGGTTTACCAATTTTATCATACAAGAGCATCAAATTAATTCTTTTACTATAAAATATGGGGATGATGGCATTTTTATTTTTAAGAACCGTCTTGCCTTCGATTTTAGTAGTGAGACTTGGATAACAGAGATGATTTTGTTGATTGTTTATGGTGTTTTCATGTAATCAGTTTGAATCCCATATTTCTCCATTCTCTGCTATGGGCTACCCAAGTAATTTTTGAATGAAAAAAAAAGTAAAAACTGTTATGCTATTCAGAATGCATGCGGGGTAGGTTTTACGAGGTAAGGGTGATTTTGTTAGAAGGCTGTTACCTCCCCACCATATCATAAATCCATTTGCCGTATCTCCCTGAATAAAATTATTTACCTATTAGGAAAGGCTAATGATAAATTGTGTAATTTAGATTGTTATGATTATTCAAAGTTCTCTTTTCTCCTTTGTTCTCTACAATGTACTAATCTAAAACTTTTCTCCTGTTACTTGTGTTTCATTTCCATAAATTGTGATCTGTTCGTTTTGAAGTATTTTTTTATAATTCTATAATGTGAAGGTTAATAACATCGATACTTAAAGGCTCAATTCTGCTTGTTGTGAGGTTTGGCCTTTAGAGCTGATAAATTAAGTTATGATACAATAAACAGAAGATCGAAATTCTTTTGGCATTCCAGTTGATATGTTGTTGGACAAACTGAGTTTCATGTCACACCAATTCTTGTTAACATAGCAATTGGATAATACCACTGTTCCTGTTGTCTTATTTAACAAAGCATGCTTTTAATAAATGAAAATCTTCAAAAAAACAATACTCAATCTATAAAGAGCTATTGTAGTATTGAAAATATTTATTATCTCCCATACACCTTCCTCTTTCGTTTCTTGATTTTATTATTTTTACTTTCAATAATTCTTTCAGGCTCCAGTTTTGGCAAAGTTTCCTGCCAGCTTGTCTGTGACAGCATACTCTTATTTCTTTGGTGCTTCCTTGATGTTGTTATCAGGAATTTTCACAACAACCGATTCAGTAGATTGGACGTTGATAGAGTCTGAAATTATTGCAGTTCTTTATGCGGTGAGTTATCAATATTTATTTAATCTGTAATTTTCTTTTTGAACTGATATTCTCTTACTTGCTATAGCTCTTATTAATTTAGTATCATGTTATTAAACTCTTGTTCTCATATGTACCACTTTTCTTGGGTCCAATTTCTGTCTTTTTTTTAAATACAGAACCAAGTCACATTAACACTTTAAACTTTTAGCGATGAAGAGCTTACAATTTCGTAGTTTGTAGGGTTTAGATTTTTCTGTAAACGAAACAATTTCTCTGGCTCGATTTTCATACTGATACCACTTTCTCTTAGAGTAAGTTTCATGCACCTTTGCTATTTTGAACATTTTATGTGCACTTTTTTGACATTTTAGAGGAAAATTCTTTCATACGATTAACAGATTATTCTTTACTGAACTTGCTCAAATTTAAACGCATTGCATGCACGATTAGTTGCGACTGTCAAATATTTAAACTATTTATTATGATACATACATAAGAAAAAAAATAAAAATAATAAGTTGCCTAAATAGATGTTAAAACCCTTTTTCCCAATTTTTACTGACATTTAAAATCATTTTTAATCAGCCAAAAATGTGTGATTTAGCCATCCAACTTATTTGCTTATTTCTGATATTTTCTTTCTAAATTTCCCTGAACTTTTTCAATTAAAATCATTTTATATAATGTTATACCCAAAGAAGTAATGAATGGCCAATAGGTATAATCAAATTAGCTTGGGGAATTAGACTCAACACAATCAACGTCTACTTGTCTCTTTTGTAGAAGAGACAAATGAAGGGCACTTCATTCAGTTCTAGGGTTGCTTTATTGTTGAAAATGGTTAGGGAAAGTAATAAATCTTATGGTTGTATATTAGGAAGCTTGATTATAGGGAATCTAATAGATATATTTTCTATATTTGGTAACCTAATTAGAGAAGATTTAAGATTTTTATTTCATTAGTGATATTCATAATCTATAGAGATTAGAGTGTATATAAATATGTAACATATATTTTCAATTAAGAAAAAAATGAAAGACTTGCTTTCCTTCACATGGTTTTAGAACCATGCACAGCTCATCGCTGATAGTCTGCTCCTCGATTTGGCTTCGTTCCTCACATGCAAATGCAGCTTCGTTTGTGTCATTCAAATCACCATCATTTTGAGAACACGGGCTCCGTCCGTTAGCCTGTAGGCTTCAGCTCCCGTCGCCAAGATGGATGACAGGATCTAGGGGGAGATTATCCTCGACCGAGATCTGGAGAGTCGAAGGGGAGAAAGGGACAAGAGATTTGAATCTGTTCCACTGAGAAGACTTCACTGATGAGGAATATAGGCCCTGACACTTCAAAATTGAGTATCAAACAAGGCCGCAAGAGGAGTCCTTTCGGAGGACATAGAGATTTCGACATTAAGTGGATCTACCGGAGTTTGCAGGTATGGATCCATACTATTTTCTCGACTGGCCGCAATCTGTCGAGTGAATCTTTGAGTGTAAGGATGTGTCAGAGGATAAACGGATAAAACTAGCAGCTATCAAGTTAAAGAAGTGTGTCTCCTTGTGATAAGGAAACGTATAGAGGCAGAGAAAGAGAGAGTGGCGATAAGATCACCAAGTGGGAGAAAATGAGGAAGGGTATGTAGAGGAAATACCCTCGCCACCCTACCACCTTCAGGATAAGACCCCCCTGCCGAGATAGTTATCTCTCCGTCTATCCTCCTGGCTGCTGTCAATCACTTCTCCAGCTCCATCACAGACCCCCACATCTTCTATTGTCTCCCCACAACCGCCAGCAACCTTCTAGCTTGCCACTGTTCCTCTAGCTTCCTTCTTACAGCTCCTTGCAGGTTGTAGCCCCCTCTTCCATTGCTGTCAGGCACCTTCCTGCTCTCGTCCAGCCACTATAGCCCCCTTATCCACTGTTGCTAACCACCTTCCTGCTCCCATCCAACCACTGCAACCCCTCCAAATTGTTGTCCAACCCTTTTAGGCCCTTCTCGACAGCCCTCTGACACCCTACCACAACTGTTGTATTGTTTTGGCCTTTCCCATCGTTGTCAGTGCTTTCCTGCTCATTGTCCACTCTCTGAAAGTGTTTGCAAATCTTCCCAGCTACTATCCTACTTCTTCCACAACTGCCCCCACTTCTTTGACCTTCACCGCAACCATCGATCTAGCCTACAATGACATTCCTGCTTCTTATAAGTTACGGTTTGAAGTCGTTACTCGCCAATCTGTTGTTCTACTTTTTCCACAGTAACCCCCACCTCTTAGGCCTTCACCATAGCCGCTAATCCAGCCTCCCCTCACCGGACTCCCTACTCATCAAGCGTGTTGTGTCTTCTTTGTTGATTCATAGTTGTAATCATTTGTTTTGTGCTTTTGTTTTGTGTATTATTTTTTATTATTTTGAGTCTTCATTGTAACCTTGTTTTAAGTCGATAGTAAAATTGTGTCTTGCGTAGTAGTTGGGTTAACTCTGATTTTATGTATTCTCACAAGTGGAGGAAAATCCTTAGGTATTTTGGGGATGATGCAGTCGCCAGTGGGATCAATGTGTTTTTCATATCGTAGTTGAGGAGACTTAAGTCCTGGGAGGTTCCAACAGTTCCATCACCGACAACGGGCATATAGAAGCTTCGACAAATGAGGCTGAAGCTCCCCCAATCTCGTGTGACTGACGCGAGTGTTTCACGGTGAACTGATCAGTTCAGTGGGTTGTCGGTTCAGCAGGGAGGCTGGACCAATCGGCTGACTATTAAACGAGAACTACACCCCTTCCCCCTCCTCCTCCCTCTACCTATCTTATTATAAATATGTTGCGGTTTAATTTTGGGTTAATTTTCTATTTGGACAGCCGTCGACGTCCCCATTTTCCCTTCTAGAGTTGTATGTGATTGTGAGAAGGTGCTCCTGCCACTTGTTTGAGGTGATGTGTGCTTGCCCTGTTCTCTTTGCTGCCATTTTCCTGCATCCTTCCCTTCCCGCTCTCCCAGTCACTATCCCCTCCAACTGACCAGACAGCCACCGCAATCCCCCTTCCTACCTTACCACTGATGACCTTCCAGTGTTTCCGTCCTTCTAGCCAGCCTTCTCTTCTATCCCGTCAGACCCAGCCACACATACCACCTGCAATCCTTCCTTCTGTTGCCACCCCCAGCTAGGCAGCCTCCCTTTGCCATAGTTGTTATTTTTGAAATATGCTTTTCTTGGAGTTCAAAATTTGAACTCCATGTAACTTGTACTTTTATTGGGAAAGAAATCTATTCCAAATGTTTTAATAATTAAAAGTAGAGCACAAGGTTAGTTATATATAAGTTGGAGTTACAAATAAGTATGCTTAAGGTCAGTTAGAAATAAAGATGGTACAGGGCATGCTACAGATTGATTTTCACGTATGGAGTTACTAAATATTTAATTTAAAAGGTCTTCTTAAGCTGGACTTAAACCTATGATCTATACCTTGAAAATCAAGGAGCATATCTCATAAACTAAAGCTTTTTGGTTTATATTTAAGTCTCTTTTTCGTTCTGGAAATTGGAATCATTATGGTTGCAAGCTGCTGCATTCCGGCAAAGCTAATATGTCCTATATATATGTGTGTGTGTGCGCGCGCGCCTATGGTGGCAAATTGGTAGGCAGCTCAGGCGTAAGTCCCCTCTGACCCTGGTTCAATTTCTTTGGGAACGAATAGCACATTAAGGATGGTATTTCCAAATACCTCCTTTTGATATATATATATATATATATATATATATAATATGCGCCTATTGCGTCGTCTTCCTCGCTCGGCTCTGCTAGGGTTTTGCCCGATGGAGAACCCTAGCAACAGTTACGGCTTTGCTCTCTCTCGCTCGTTTGTTTGCTCTCGGCTTCTTCGCGCTCGATTATGTT
Organism: Phalaenopsis aphrodite; assembly: GCA_003013225.1. Classification (NCBI taxonomy): domain Eukaryota; kingdom Viridiplantae; phylum Streptophyta; class Magnoliopsida; order Asparagales; family Orchidaceae; genus Phalaenopsis; species Phalaenopsis aphrodite. The sequence goes on from NEWO01000050.1 coordinate 2,191,432, forward strand.
CGTCTCCCCCGTTTCTTCTCCGGCTCTGAGACGAGGCTCGTCTCCCGCTCGCGTATTTCTGAGCTCAATTCTGCTCCTCTGCGACCCGTCTCTCCGCTCGCTGTTCTGCGGTTCAACCTCGCGGGAACTGCTCGCGGTTGCGATTTTTGCGTTCTCTGCGCTCGTTCACTACGTAGTCCTCTTTTTTAGCTTCGGCTATTTCGACGTGATTTTTTTGCCCGTCTGCTTTATTCTCTAAACGTCGCACTTATCCTTGAGGATGGCTTCAGACAAATCGTATGCAGCTGCCCTTGTCGGTGTCCACGCCTCAGGCACACCAAAATCATCATATTTCCCTCCTTCGTTTGAGTGGGCGGAGAACATCAAGAAACTTAGTATGAAGAATGGAAACCCTGCCATCTTTTTTATAGAAGCTGAAAGTATTTAACTTGCTTCCTCCTGTCGTCTGAATTTAGTTGGGAAATTACTATATGACCATCTCAAAATGGAGCTCATTCACAAAAAATTTAAACTTATGCACCTTGTTGGAGAATGAAAAATTGGATTATTAGATGAGAGACATTCTTCTTCAAATTAGCAATGAAGAAGATTACATGCGCTTATTTGCTAGAAGGATAATATGGATTGATAACAGAACAATGAAGATTCTGAAATAGTATATGGATTTTGACCCACAGACGGAACCGCCAATCATTCTGGTTTGGATTCGTCTCCCTGGTCTGAAATTTTATTATTTTTCTCAAAAAGTATTGTACTCTATTGCCTCAGCTTATGGGAAACCACTCAAGACGGACATTCCTACTTTTAATTTGTCTCGTCCTTCTGAAGCCAGAACACTTGTTGAAAGAGACATCACTTCACCTGCATCTGAGGAAATCTAGTTGGGCACACACACAACACCAGGGATATTGGCAGAAGGTAGAGATTGAATATTTTCCGTCGTATTGTTCGAACTATCGTATGTTCGGACACTCCAGTTCTCAATGTCACCATCTGCACCCCCAACTCAGACCAAAAAAATAAACTGCTCCGCTAGATGTGATTTCATCTCCTCCTGATCAGGCAGGCAATATGATAACTATTCAATCCCCAGTTGTAGCTCTCTTGTCTTTGGAACCTCCTATCGTGGGGGTTTTTTTAAGGGAGTTTCTTCAGACCCCACCTGCCCTAGAACCTATCACTGATAATACAGATGAAAATACTTCTACTGCTTCACAACCACCTCATCAGGTCCAGAAAGATGTTAATATTACTCAGGCTCATGGGGATCAAGACGTGCAACGACCTACACCTATCCAACCACCTTTGGAATCCAGTGATCAAATGAGTCAATCATCGGATGAGGAATGACAGGTTTACACATCTAAGAGGAAGAGGAAGAAGAAGAATAAAGATCTACTTGAGCTCAGGAATCTGATGGATGATATTTTGGTTACTACGGGCAATAGTACACACCTTACCAATTTGTTAGCCGACTCATTTCCGAGAACTAGAGGCAGGAGGACTAAAGCGGGACGTCACTAGCACTTTTGTGTCATTTTGTGGTTTTTTGGTTTTTTACCTTTTTATAGTTTTGTTTTATCTAGGTTTTGTGTGTGTTGTATTGTATGAGTTGAGTTTTCTTTTAAGTCCTCTGATACAACATTTCTGTATATTTTTCGTATTAATATATTTGCCCTCGGGCTTTATATATATATATATATATATATATCTGTGTGTGTGTGTGTGTGTGTGTTGCATATCCCGGTTTGTTGTTTGGTATCCACGGCATAAGATCTCTCAGGTCGGAGGTTCAAATCCCCTCAGACACAAATGGCCTCAAGGAGTGTTACTCGAATTGTTAGCCACATTTGGGGTGGCTGGAGGCTTGTATAATAGCCTCTGGTAATTCCTTTTTTAATATATATATATATCCAAATGGAGCCTTAGGCAATGAAAAGTTTTCATGTACCTAATAAAGTGGATAAAGGTTGGAGCCATGTTTTATTCGTTTGGTTTATTTGCATTAATTTGATACATTACTGTACCAAGAAACTGACTTGCTGCTATCATCTAAACTTTTAGGGAATTATTGCATCTGCTCTGAATTACTGGTTATTGACATGGTCCAATAAAATAATTGGGCCTGCCCTGGTTGCTCTTTACAATCCTCTTCAACCAGCTGTCTCAGCATTGTTATCAACTCTATTTCTTGGCAGTCCCATTTACGCCGGAAGGTTCTCTTCCTTTACCTACTATTTTTATTATGAATCTATGATAGGTCTGAAATTTTTCCTTGTTTACCTTATTCACGTCAACTACTGCTTAAGGTATTTTCTATGGTGTTTTTTTTTCACATTTATTTTTATAGTTTATTCACCGGCAAAAGTAATTATTTTTTTCTTTAGTTTTATTATTGCATAAAAGCTTGACTCGTCACAAAATTCTATAATTGTCCGGGTTTCTTTCTACAGCACCCTGAGCTTTTCATTTAGGACGGCAGGCTGTTTTTGTTTACTTAATTTTGTTGTTTAACTAGGCCTTAGAATAAGGAAAAAATATTACATGAAGATGAGAGAGGAGCGCATAGATACGGATTTTTAAAATTTTATAATTGTTTAGGTTTCTTTTTACAACACCCTGGGGTTTTCATTTAGAACGGCAGGCTATTTTTGTTTACTTAAGCTAGTTGTTTAACTAGCCCTTGAAATGAGGAAAAAATATTACATGCAGATGAGATAGGTGCGGATAGGTACAGATTTTGTGATATTGTGGTGGTATTCACCATAATATCACTTCAACACCACTAATCCACATATGTGGATCCTGCATGTAATATTCGCTGAGGAAAAATAAGGACACCATTGCATTGAGGCTACTTGTTTGTCCTCCATTTTACAATTGATTTATCTGTGATAAAAGATTTTCTCTAGCCAGCTAAAGCAGGTTCTAAAATTTATTGTAGCTTGCCATTGCAAATTTTGCGTTGCTACCAAATCCTTCAGAAATCCACGCAAGGATCTTTGTTCACCTCCCTTGGAGAAATTTTCCTGCAAGTTATGCGTAAGAAAATTTCGTAGGTCAAGCCAATTAAACAAATTGGCTAGCGGAATAGTAAAATATATTTCAAGCCTATTTTGGTGCGATTTCATGCATAGCATCTATATTTTGACTATCTACAAAACTATCACCCTTCCACATTCATTATTGAAATTCCCACTCAAATATTGAAATTAGAAGAAAAAAAATCTAACCTATATTTTTTTGTTTTTATGAAATTTCCAATAATTTGATCATGGCATTCTTAAATACATGAATTTGTTGGTTAAAATAAAGAAGATTTGCGTATTGTTTTTGTAAATGAGAGATTTTTTTCAGTGTATGTATCGATCGTCATGTATTCCCTTAACAGAAATCCTATATGTGTTGGTATGGTTTATCATTTGAGTTGGAAATATCTAATAGTATTTCTGTGGCCCTTATTTTTGGTTTAAACTGTAGCAGGTACTTGCATGTATTAGAATCTCTTAGCACTTGAGTTGAATGTGTTTGTGTGTCAATATAACTGTGTTTGTGCTGAATATTTTAGATGGTATTATGTGTTTGCAGTATTATTGGAGGGCTTTTAATCATCTCTGGTTTATACTTAGTGACGTGGGCTCGATACAGAGAGAGTCAGGTAGCTGGCGGAACATCGTATGCAAAATTTGTTTCCGATTCTCTTCATGATAGGCTACCTCTTGTAACACGAGGGATTGCCTTCTCAAGTTCATCCAAGGCATCGGCTAGATCTTTGAGTGAACCACATGAATCTTGAATGTTTGTGATTTCAAGGGATGATATGTTAATTGCTTAATTTTAATTGAGGAGAGAGGAATCTTCATCAGTATTCAACAATTAGTAAGTCTGGAAAAAAAAATTGAAAAATTCATACTACTGTGAAAAATAATACCCATGTCTTTTTTTTTTTTTTTGGATCCCGGTTCATGTTTGGCTAGTGCTGAAAAGAATGGGCCGCAGAATCAAATTTAGGTTAAAACTGGCAATTTAATTGGCGTTATATTGTATCAATTATACTGCATGTATTTTAGGATTGCAAATGTGCATATTTTAATTTTTTGAAATCATTTTGTTGAATGTAAAATCTATGCAGTGAAATTATTATTTTTCACCTGTTGGATGTAACGCTTATGCCATGGATCTCTTGCATCCTCTGTGAATAAGTGAGCATTTTTAATTACCTCAAAAATTTTATTTGTATTTCTTTAGGTTTAAACTGAACGCAAAAAAAATTATAAAAATGCAATTTTGAACACCCTAATACTCCTACCAAGCATCCCCTTAGAGGGATGTTGATCATCTTATAAATTATCACTATTTATGTTCTATGGGTTGGCAGGATTGTCGATTTGGCTGCACTTTTTGTTTGTTAAATCCAGAGAGGCAGGCTGAAAAAGATTGATTAATTCTTATTTACATGACGCAAGTACAAAAGGGATAGCTTTTAAACCGATGGATCCGAGAATTCTTAGATGTCTTCCTTATATTTATTGTAGGATTAGATGCCTTCCCTGAAGGATATTAAGATCTTGTTGTAATTATAGATTGAGTCAAGGGTCACGTTTAGAGATTCTTCTGGGAACTGATGAATGGTTGTGTTCTATGGTTTTGTAATATTGAGAAAGAGGCTGGTTCATGGGATTGGTCTCTTTGGACTAGTTTGGTATTTTGGGAAACGTTTTAAGGAAAACTAGGACATTGCTGAACTGATCTTTTGATGATGATTTCATCAAACATACTCAAACAACAAATATGAACATAATAAATACATCTAATATGGACTGCTTATGCCATAAGATCTATATAAAATCTAGAAGCCAGACCGTATTAATTCAAATACATGCATTCACACAAACAATTGCATGATTGAATTAATTTTTTTTTTGCTTTGATATGAGTCGTGTCCTCTTTTCTCTCTTAGTTTTCAAACTTTAGCACTCATTGACGAGTTTTAATTATCGGATGCAAAAAGTTGAGTGTTTTGTTAGATAGTCGACAGCCAGCGTAAAATTTATTAAAAAATCATGACATGAATCTCTTGAATCCTTTAAATTTTTATTTAAATGCTAGGGTGTCCCCTGAAAGCGACACTGTATGGCTTGAATGCAGTGAAAAGCATACACCGACGCCTGGGTGTATTGTCAAATAAGTAAGGGTTCCCACATTACAGACAAATGCGAGTAAAGATGTGTAGTCCATGAAACTAATATTATGATACAATCTTGAATTATAGCTATTCTCATAAGTAAATTAATGAAATTAGTTAATATTATAGTTCATACGAAGATAAATAATTTAGGCATTCAAGAAAATAAATGAATTGGATAAAAGACTAAGGAGATTGATAGCTTAGGTTTTTTTTAGTGTTCAGGTAAAAGTCGCATTAGAAATGGTGTAGGTGTAGGTATTTATAAGAGTTTGAAAGATAATTTTGTAAAAATTAATAAAATTGGAGATAAAATTATAACTCTAAAGATTGTTGTTAATACTAAGATTTTTAATTTTATAAGTGTTTATGCTTTTCAAGTAAGTTTAAATATAGGTTCAAAAGAAAAAATCCGGATTGACTTAGAAGAATTAATGCTAATGATATCTCTTGAAAAAAAAAATTTTATTAGAAGAGACTTAATTAAACATGTTGGTAAAGTAGTAAAAGATTTTAGAAATATTCATGTTGACTACAGTTTGAAGTGATTAATGAAAAAGAAATGAACATAATAATTTTTTCTTTAGCGTGTGATTTTGTTATTGATAATAATTTATTTAAGAAAATATATGTAAGTATATTATTACTTATAAGAATGGTTCCAATAAAAAAGTAAATTAATTATTTTCTTATGAGAAAAAAAAATCATCAAGTGTAAAGATTGTAAGATCAGTCCAAGTGAAAATTTTAAGTGCTCAACATAGATTATTAGTTCTTGATTTTAAAATGAAGATTTGTAAGATAAAAAAAATAGAAGAAATGTCATAGAATTAGACGAAGAACTTAAAAGACATTAAATTATTTTTATGAGTAAACTTCAAAATTTCAAAATTTTGGATGTTCATGAAGAAGAAAATTTTATGTGGGATAAAGTAATAAGTATTATAAAACAATTGGCAAAAGATGTAATTGGAGAATCAAAAGTATTTTTTAAAAAATATAATTAGTTAGTGGTAGAATAATAATGTGTGAGAAAAGATTAAATTTAAAAGTTGTGTTATAAAAAGAAGATTTAAATATAAAACTTAGGGAACTGGAAAAAATATAAGGTGATCTGTATGAAGTCTAAAAAAACAATTTGTAATGCTAAAAATTCTATTTTTAGTGATCTTTATAATATATTAGATACTAAAGAGAGTGAAAAATATATTTATAAACTAGTCAAACAATGAAAAAAGATTTAATTCGAGTAAAGTGTATTAAAGATGAAATTCAAAATGCGATTTTCTTTTTAGGAAGATATTCAACATAGGTGAGTGAGTTATTTTGATAAATTTTTCAATGAAGTTTCTGAAAATATAATCTATCTTAATGATCTTAATATTGTTAATAATAATAAAATGTTTTATTTTTACCGTCGCATTAATTTAAAAAAAATTGATTAGGCTTTAAAGAAAACCAAAGATGAAAAATCAGTAGGACTTGATGATATCTCAATTGAAGTGTGGAAATATTAAAGAGATTTAGGATTGGCCTACTAAACTCTTTAATATTATTTTAAAAACTAAAAAGATGCCCGAGTAGTGGATGAAGAGTATTTTGGCCTCCATTTTTAAGAATAAAAGGGATGCATAAGAGTTTGCAAATTATAGAGGAATTAAGTTGATGTGTCATACTTTAAAATTATGGAAAAGAATAATTAAACATAGGTTAAGATGTGATACAAAGATTTCTCATAATCAAATTGGATTTATATTGGGAAGGTCTACTATGGAAGCTATTCATTTATTGAGAGGTTTGATAGAGAAGTGCAAAGAGAATAGGGAGGATCTACATATGATTTATATTGATTAGAAAAAGCCTACAATAAGGTTTTAAGAGAAGTCCTTTGGAGAGTTCTAGAGAAGAAAGGTGTTGATATGACATATATTCAAGTCTTTAAAGATTGTATTTGAGAGTTGCTACTTGTGTTCGAACAAAAGGAGGATTGACCAAATATTTTCAAATTTCAGTTGGATTACATCAGAGATCAGCTTTAAACCTGTATCTTTTTGCTTTAGTTATGGATGCTCTTATTGGACATTTACAGGAGGATGTGCCTTGTTGTATGCTTTTCGTTAATGTTATCCTTATGGATAAGACTAGAGAAAGAGTTAAAAAAAAAAAACTTGAATTATGGCGGCCTACATTGGAGTCTTAAGGCCTTCATTTGAGTAGATCTAAAACTGAATACATAGATGTAATACAGCTGAGCATAATTTTGTGCATTGGGATAGCACGTAGGTGGAAGCAAATGTGGTTTTATTGCTTGACAAATTGATTGAGCTTTGGATGCTTGAGACTAGCGGGCTTATTATTGATGGTGACAACAAAAATGTTATTAACTTCTACTTTCGAGACAGCATGAAAGAAAAGGTTTGGCAACACCAACTCGACAATGGAAGGGACATTGCTTTCCTTGCAGATTTCAAACTTGTTCTTTGTTACACATAAAATGTAACAAGTTGGCTCACTTTCGCTCTCAGCTTGCCTTGCATAGGTTTTTTGTTTGGGGTGCTCACACATGTTACACTACGTTTTTGAGTGTAGTGAAGGCCTACTCTACCCACGCTATATTTGTGTAGCTTTTATCGCTCTCTTTTGTACTTTTTGATTTTTTATTAATGTAAAATGCACACCCTTCATGTAATGTAATTTTAGTAGTAGCTTTAGTGACAGAGTTGTAACTATAGGCGATCAAATCATTAAAATGTGTGATCATTTTAGACATCTCAAATCTAGATGGGGATGTTATTAGTAGAATTCAAATTGGTTGGTTGAAGTAGAGGAACGCATCGGAATTGTGTGATAGAAAAGTATCAATTGGACTAAAAAGAGAATTTTATAAGATGGTTGTGAAACCTGCAATGCTCTATGATGTGGAATGTTGGCTTTTAAAAGAGCACAAAACAAAGTTTAGTGTTGATGAGATGAGAATGCTTAGGTAGATGAGTGGCTTAATACTTAGAGACAAAATACAAAATGAATATATTCGTAATAGGTTGGTGTAGCTCTAGTGGCGGACTATATTAGAAATACACGTCTTAGATGGTTTGGTCACAGTAAACTTCGACCATCTGATGATCCTATTAGGAGAGTAGATGTTAGATTCGACTTGTGTTAAGAAAAGCAAAGGTAGAACTAAAAAAAGTTGGGTGTATTGAATAAAAAGATCTTAATCTAGTAGAATTAAATGAAAATATGACACTCAATAGGATGCAATGGAGAAAAAAAATTCATTTAGCTAATTACTAGGATAAAGGCTTGTGTGTGTGTGTGTGTGTGTCACAAGCCGTGACTTATTGGTTGATGGAGTTCACTATAAGTCCCCTCAGGTCACGAATTCGATCCCCAGTGGTGCAGGGTTCTCAAATAATAAGGCACATGATGCGGGCTCTCATCATGGGGCCTTGATGTGCATGGAAAATAGATATTTGGGCCTCTGCCAAATATCGATTT
>NEWO01000050.1:2200287-2223816 GCA_003013225.1 Phalaenopsis aphrodite
TATATATATATATATATATATATATATATATATATATATATCAATACATACATACATACATACATACAATATTAGCAGTCCCAGTTCCATCATCAATGGTAAAATCAAATCTGAAGCTTTAAGCCTATTCTTCGCGTCGTGATATTTATACATCAAAATAGCAACTGCATCCAAGCTAGAAATTAGTTTTCATCTTATATTCAACCATGCAAGGACCCAACGGAAACTTACGTAAAATAATCATTTTTACAAGTTATTAAAAGAATGTAAAAATAAGAACATTTACATGATCAATAGAAATATGCATAAACCAGATACTTAGCCGATGGAAGGCAACATGGGATCAAAGCTCACTCCAAATCCTCCAAAAGATCCAGGCTCGGCATGCTTTACTCGGCCAAAAAGTCGAATGTGACGCAGAAGCCTGGCTAAGAAAGTGTTGTGGCATATGGTTGAACTATCACATACAACTGCAACGTGTTTGCGTGCTCTTGTTATTGCTACATTCATTCTCCTACTATCGCCAAGGAATCCAACAGCCCCTAGCGTATTTGACCTCACCTATAACCATAGATAACCATAAAATCATAATAGATTATAAAACAGTGAGGATATCAAGGATGCACAAAATGCTGCTGGAAAAAATTCTCTTCTATCAGGAGGAAATAACTTACAATGAAAAGACATTTAAAATGAACAAAGATGAGAACAAGAATTACATCTCAACTTGAGTTGCATATTCCAAGCAGATAACATGGTTAGAAAATCAAACTGGTTTATGCAGGTATCAACAATTCCCCATAAAAGTCATTTAAAGACCTGAGGTATAAACCTTATAGTATTATAATTATTATTATTATTATTACTATTATTACTTAATAATAGGGTTAACCCAAACAATAATAAGAAAACAAATATTAAAATATGTAGTTACAATCAAACACACTTGAAAGAAAAAATACAACACTCGACATGCAAACTCGCATTAGGGTGGATCCTGAGTGATGGTGGTGACAGTTAAGGGGCTTGGAGAGATGCGGTAAGGTAGGGAAGGGGTTTCCAAGTTATGGAACAGGGGCGGCAACAATTATGGGCAGTTGGAACAGCAGAGTAGCAAGGGAAGGCGTTGCGTGCTGTAGCAGCAACAATAACAATGGAGGGTTGGGACAGTGAGGGCAACAAGGATGGAGGGCTGGAGCGGAGATGGAAGCGAGCATGGTGCGGTGGAACGTTGTTGGCTTTCGGAAACAGTGGTTGGCAGATAATTTGGAAAGAGGACAGTAGGGATTGTGAAAGAGAGGTGGCTGGAAAGAGAACTGCAGGAAAGAACAACAACAAGTCTCCTAGGCAGCTGCAGCGAAGAAAGGTGTTAGCAAAGTGCATGGTGCGGGGAAGGAATAGTCGAGGATAAATACTCCCTCAGGAACGAGCAACAGTCGGAGTATCACTCGACTCTTGGAAGAAGGTCACTACCTCAGACATGTTACAGTTGGAAGACCTCCTCGTTTTCGGATACAACCCTAGAAGGAAAACACCGAACCTCGGCAGCTATCCTAACAGAAATCTGAGCCAAAAACTAAACTTAGAACATCAGAAACACAAATATATAATAAGAGGGTGCGGCCCAAAGCGAACCAGCTGACTCCTCAAAAGGAAAAAAACTTGTTGCGGAAATGATCGTGTGCGGCACTTGTCGCTCCTGCGTGGGCCTGGGCGCCCCCACGCCAGGCATGGCATCCTCTCATCATTATTATTATTATTATTTGGTGTAGATTTTTGATGTGCTGGTCAGGTGATTTTGCAGTTTCCTTTGTTTTGCTGCTAGATTTTAACGATGATCATAATCATCATCAGCCTCATCTTAATTATTCAATGTAAATCCCCATTCCCCATTCATGCATGATGCTAAAACATCCAATAGATGAAAAGTCTAATGCGTTGAAGTCCAGCTCATATGGACCTCAAATCAGCCAACTAGAACATGTTTTAGTAGAAGGCAATAGTGATGGTAGCAGGTTAACAAAAACTTTGGCCTTTGAAACAAAGCTGCTATTGAAAGACCAATACCACTAGTTTTATAATACTTGCTGCTTTGTCAGCAAAGACCAGAAGAAGCAAAACAACAAATGCTAATTCTAGCTGTCAAAAGGTAGAATACTGTAGCAGTCAAAAAGCAAAATATGGAAGACTTTTATTTCAAGGAAGAGATGTGATAGTGCACCATTGATATAATAACAGCATCAGCCTCCCGTCCTTGAAAGCTATCAATCGTTGCAACTTCAACGCTAGAGGCTTCTGGAAATATATCTAGTCTATCCCTCAGAAGTTTTACTTGAGCAATATATGGAGATTGAACAGCAATGGCATCTGGAGAGACTCCTATATTCAAAAAAAGCTGATCACTATGTAATCAAACAATTAAATGTAGTAACATTCAGAGGGGAAAAAAAAAATCTTGAACTGATCAAAACACATATAAATTACGCTGTATTGAATTCACCTGTATAGGTGATGGGGATATAGATGGATCTTATATAATGGGGGATTTACATAAATAGCACACAAAACATTTTTATTCATATATATTGCCATTAATTTTTTATATTTACATAAAAACCCCCTAAAATCACTTCCATTTTCTTCTCCCTGTTCTCATCTTTAAATAAATCTTATCAAATCCCTGGTAGCTGCTCATCCCCACTACTCCCATGCGTGCCTAGGGATGCAATGGCTGGCATTTTATCTTACAACCCATTTCAAATTATAATAATATAATGAATTTTTTATATACATAATACCTTCTTCCTCCCATCCTCATTAGTTCCAGCAAACGCTCATGTTAACCTCTCTCTGGATTGGCACTGTGAGCAGCAACTTGCGACTTATTAGTTTTTACTGGTGTTGCATGAGTTCGGCGATAGGAAGAGCAAATTAGGCATGGGGAACAAAGGGGAGACGGTATAAATAATGGAAGAGAAACAGATGCTGTTTTTGTAATTTTTAAGATGATTTTAAGTGCTCTCTATGTAAATATAAGGTATAGATGTGAGATGTGAAAATAGACATGTTTTGAGTGCTATGTATGTAAATCCCCCTATAATAATTTGGATTGAAGACTAATGTGATAGGGAAACTTTAGGGATTATTCACAAATTTGTGTGTATAATATTTCAGAAAGACCAAAAATAAAGAATGCCTACCAGAATAGATTAGATTGAAGACATGCTGCACAACTATGTCTGCTTCACCTTCATTATAAAAGGAGCCCGTACCTGCTGGATCCAAATGTTCCTCGCATCCAGCATATAAACTACCATAAGGCATTCGTGTATCAAGTAAGAGCAGAGGACACTGTGTTATCCATGTAACCTAATCAAACCCAATGTTATTGTTCAATTGTAGAAAGTTTAAGCTCAACAAATTATATCTCAGAACTCATCTGCAATTATGAAAATCAGCGTCACAACATTAATGATTATGCCAGAGATTGAAAAATAAAGCAGCTGAGCACATGAGCTGATTCCAAGTTTCTATCAACTCTGCTATTGAGCTACATGAGAAGTGAATATGGATACAAAGCTCTAATTACACGGTCAAACATGCTCCAATAAAATAAAAAGGAATTTATGATTTATTCAAATTTTCATCCCTCAGGTTCAACAATGCATAAAGGTGACTCAATAAGTGAAATATAAAGTGCTAAAATCCACCTTAGTGAGTATTTTGTAGCAATCTAATGCCCCTCTCTATCTCACAGGTTCATGCACACGCACACCCGTCCAAACACATATTACAAAGTTGTTCATGCAACCCAGAATTTGGTAGATAGCTTTTTATGACAAGTCTATATATTTAATTATGGTTTAAATCGAACTAATATACTTGATGAAAAGCTCTACGCCAGTTCATGTAAAGTTAGTTTTAAGTTAATTTATTTAGATAAATAACAATACGAACCAAAATTTTAAAGTTTGACATAAGAAATAAACAAACTTGAATATTAGCTCACTTGTTTATTTACATTTATTAATATGCTTTTTGTGTTATTTAACTCATAGTTTACTGAGAACTAAATAAAATATTGAGTTGATAATGATTTAATGATTTTCTTTTTTGCTTCTTCAGGATTATTATATCAATTTTCTTATATTTTATGTACTTCGAAATTAATTTATATCACTAAAAGTATAAATATAATAAAAATATTGAGAAAGCAATTGAATGGATAAAATTCAAAACCTAATTTCATTTCTATTAGCATGTGATGCTAAAATATTTAAAATTTTCTAGATATATAGGTTAAAAATCTAGTTTTATTTCATATTTATCATTGTTAATGAATATATTAAACTAGCAGCCAAATAGATAGATTAAAAATTTAATTTTATTATTCATAAAAAATTAAAAATAATGCAGAGTGAATTATCAATCTTGATAAAAAAATAATGAATATGTGGCTGTTTATTTATGGCTACTCCGGAAAAGCGACCCCCTTAACCTTCACTTTCCTCGGTGTAATCAAAATAGTTTTCTTGAATGAAGGTTATAATTTTTTTAATCATATTTCTCCTAATACTGAACTAAAGCTTATTTAGATCAAGGGTCATGACTTTCACCTGCTCATGGGAGAGCACACTTGATTAAGGGGATTGATTATGCTCATATTTTAGGTTTAAATTTGGTAGTTCTATATGTGAATAAAACTGAATAGGAAATGAGTGTGGGGATGGAGATAGACCCGATCAAAATCTTATGGTTTTGCCACCCCAAGTATGCCATCAAATCTAATATAACAACTATAGGGAGATTTAAATTATAACATTTAAGAAGTCTGATTAACAATTACGAGTTAAATTCTCTCAGATTGTTCAGGTAGTCCAAGGTGGAGGATGTCTGTATTGAAGACATGCTTTTGAAATTAACGTTGAATCAGACACTAATAAAAAGCTTATTACATCAGCTTTATTGAATACTTCAGAGTTGCACAACATTGTCATTTGAGGTTCGGAGGTACAATATATGACCAATAATAGGTTCTTAAATGCATAACATGACTGTCAGTTATCCAGGAGTTTTATTTCAACTCAAATAAGTAAATTTAAAAAATATGGAATTTGATCAATGGATTTTGTTTTAATTGATGGGCTTGTTAGCTTGGGACACAACACAAGTTTAGTTTGAGTTTGGGCTTTACATCTATTGGAAAGCTCATATGTGAAACTTACAACTTCAGGGATAAGAAAATCATAATAATGGATCTTGTGGTCTTACTCTAAACAACCTGACCTATTAGCATTACGTTGATTCTATTAATTAAGATGGGGCATACATCTATTTGAAGGCACTTTATTTGCTTAAGTTAGTATCTTAGTTGCAAAGTCAGCTAAGGGTTGGGTGTTACATTCTTGGGAAGCCTAATTTTTTATCTAACTAATTTTTCGGCTTTCTATCAATCTAATTAATAAGGTTAGAGCTTACATCTATGGGGAGGCCAATTGTACATGGTTGAGATTTTTGACCTATGTTTGATGTTTGGAATTAATATTATTTAAAGTATGAGACTTCTTATCACTCTACTTGTAAATTTTTAAGAATGTCAAGCGTTAAAGTCTTGATTACTGACATGCTTGCATATGGAACTTATGACTAAGATGTTGGAGTACACGTATTGGTAAATCTTATAATCTTGCCTTGTAGTAGGCAGCCCAGTGGTAGTCTTAACTATTGACATGCTTGCATATGGAACTTATGACTAAGATGTTCGAGTCTACATATTGGTATATCTTATGATCTCGCCTTGCAGTGTGTAGGAAAGCAGCCCAATGTTGTGCTCTTAAATCAACAGTTTGTAAGAAAATAAGACATGAATTCTTACGTATACGGTCAAACAGGTTGGCATCATGATTTTGAAGACAAATCTTATAGATTTTTATGATCATTCGGATTACCTAAAGGTATGTAGATTTTGGGATCATTTAAGAGCCCAAAGTGCATTATGCTTTTTTGAATTCAGCGGCATGGATAACAATTTGCTAGCATATAACTTGTGTTTATGCAAGGTTTATATATGTTATGAGGTCCACGATATAGTGCTTTCGTTCTAAATTATAACAATTTCAATGATGAGGATATCACCCAATGTGCCTCCATTTAGGGTTCATGAAATATGTTATCGGTGTTAAAATGGCGTAAAAACCACAACTAGTGCTACCTAATGACAATAAAGTTACCCATAGATTTTTGGTCAACCATAGCCGTCAGTGATACACATTCATCTCACTGACCTTAAATAAAAGGTTGACGACCAAAACTTCAGCCAGATTGAAAGATTAAAGGCACAAGAATCTTCAAGCTTTGATTAAATTGAGGATTAAAGGCATGAAAGACTTTTTAAGATTCTGACAAGGTAGAAGATCAACAATGGAGCCTTCCAATTAATTGAATAAAAAAATCGATGGTTTTATAACTTTAAATTTGTAAAACTCTTATTTCAAGCTTGTCAATCATGTTCAGTGTCAACTCGAGTTTGATAAAAAAAATAAATGGCAAACAAGAAAATCATAGTACTCAGCTCAACTGCATTCATTTATAATTCTAGTTTCAATTGTTTTAATTAAGCAAATATAGTTATATAGTGAATTTTTATATCAACTTTTGTATGGCATCTAATTTTCCTTTCTAAAATAGTATTTGATAGACAATTAGATCAATTATGAGAAGTAATGCAACTCCACCAACATATAATTTTGATGCTAAAAATGAAAATGAGCGGCATGATGTTCTAAAACTATAGAAGACTGTGAACTTAAATAAATAACTTGGGAATTACTCCCCTCATAGGGAGAAAATTTTATATGAATGCATTGATAATGGAAATAATGGCTCTTCAACTAAAAAATAGAGCCATCTACTATGACAACCCAAGAATAATATCCAGAGAAAACTCACATGCTTAACATAAAATAAACTGATATTGCAGAGTACTCTCCAGTCTGACAACTCTTGCAACACAAAAAAAAAGGTACCAAACTCTTAGCTACGAGCAACTTGTGACAGACAAGTCATCCCCTGAAAAATCACCTTGGCTGACTACGCCAAATTTGGTAATGAATTATCCTATTTCACAAGAACAAATAATTGAATCATGTATAGCGCCTCAAGTGACTTCTTAGTGTGATAGATCGGACTGAGAAGCCAGTTAGGAATGAGATGTTTGAAAAAAAATACACATAGTCGTTAGTCATCATATAGACCAAAGAGGCTCTAAATGACACAAGATATATGGATAAACTCATCTACACCAATAATGTAAGACCAAAAGATCACCTTAGGAATGATTTGAGCAAGCAATACTCACAAGTAGACTCTAGAAAACCTATTAGGCAAACCAAAACAGATAACTAGCCTGGCACTAACAATCAGGCACCACAAACCTCCCTACCAAAATCTAAGGGGCTGTTTGAAACCTTTTTTTTTTTATTTTCTGTTCAGAAAATAAAACAAAAAACATGTCTATTTGTTGTTTTTTCATTTTTTTTTTTTTAAACAAATGTGTTTTGGTTTTTCAAAAACACAAAAGAGGAAAAATCTATTTTATATGTTTTCAAAATAACTCCACCCATCACGATCTCAATCCACCACGACCCCGGCAGCTAGTGTCTTCTTCAAAGCAGACGCCGATGCCTTCTTTGTTGGTAACACCGATACCTTCTGTGATAGCTCCTTCTCACTCACATCTCCACCATCTCCAACTTCTCCCTCTACTACTTATCTCTTCTTCTCAGCCTCACCACCCTGTTCATGTCCATTACCTCCATTCTCACCGCCATCTTCGCCGCGTACGCTGCCCTCCAATTCACCTACGGCTTCACCCACACGAACATTGGCACTGCCACCTTTGTCCTCTCCTCCGAACTCATTTCCCGCCTTCACCGCAACTTAATCAACATCCTCAACTTCTTCTACACCAACGGCTTTCACCCCCTCCCTGCCATCGCTTTCCTCAACAAAGCTTCACGGAGATCTTTGTACCTCTACACCTCAATTCTTTATTTCTTCTACAGCATCATCCTCCATTTCTCCATGAAAGAATTCGCCTGCTGGATTCTAGTAGAAGGAAGAACAGAAGAAGCCATTGAAACACTTAAAAATCTCACCTTTATCAAGAAACAGAGCTCCTCCGATTTGAAAGAGATCAAAACCACAACAACAGACAATGATATGTTCTCAGTGGCACAGATTCTGAGAGGCCATGGACTCTCCAGCGACTGACAGAGATTTTGGCAATGAGCTTCAGAACGGCATGGTTTACTACGGCATGTTGTTAAACCTCAGTAACCTCAGCACTAACCTTTACCTGAGCACGGAGCAGAACGCCAAAGCCGAGCTGCCATCATTGCTGATTTCATTTATTGTCCAATGGATGAAGGAAGAGGAAGAGGAGGAGGAGAGAATAATTATCTTCTATTGTTTTTGTTTTTTCAAATCTACTTCTTATTTTTAAAAATATAAAAATCATAAAACTTATCAATCGTATTTTTATTTTATGTTAAAACAAAAACAAAACAAAGTAAAAGCAAAAAATAGAAAATAAAAAGCAAAGTCATCACAAACGACCCCTTAGAATGCTAGGCCCTACTTTAGCATGGATTGAGAACAGCAACTTTCAAAATTGGATGGGATGGGAGATGCGATAAAGACATATGGCACCTATACACAAAGTCAACCGAGCTTCAATCACACATAAATGGGCATGCACACTGCCTGCAATAGAAGTAGTTGACAATGGCAAGAGAATACCTCATGAGTGACTCAAGTGGGACGGAGTTTAGAAGCTCAAAGATTGGATCTGACATTCCTCATTTTCACCAGAATATGATTAACTTTTTGTAAACACAAGTTGTATATGCCAAAAACAAACGGAACTGAAACACCAATGCAAAGAATGGAGCAAATGTCCCTCAACATAGAGAGTGATCCCATATCAAATAAGTATAAAGGGAAGATGCAATTATTGGGTGTGAACAATGCAAGAGTTTTCTTCTTTGGTGCATAGACAGTAACTGACGTTGGAGCTCACGCTTTCGTGATTTTCACGCAAACACGTAATAGCCGGGATCCCGCAATCCCTGCCAGAGTTCGCGGACGGGAACTACGAATTCCTGTGATCAGGGGAAAACTCTTGCACCTGTGACACCATTCCGTTATCCATTTCAGCTTAATTTCTTTACTTTCTGATTTTTTTTTCTATTTCGGTATTTGTAATTAAGTTCTATTTTGAAACTTTTATATAGATTGTATTTTTTTTTTGTTTTGAGAGATTAGCTTGAGTCATGTATTTTGAGAGTTTAATCTCTAGTTTTATGCTCTCTGGAGTATGTGTCATTTGCATCTGCAACTGTTGTATTTGTATCTTGCCTAAGAACGGCGGTGTATCCCCCTCGACGTCTGCAGCTCATTGTTCATCATTTGGCGGCTATCTGGTCATTGTTTTCATACAACCGTTGGATTCCTCCAACTGCTATCCAATAGCAGGTCCTATCTCAACTCCCCTTCTAAACACCGTCAAACTCCTATAATTTATTCCAACGCTATTCGACAACCACTTCCCTGTTAAATCCCCTTCCTAAATTCCTTTTAGATGCCCTAAAATGATATCATTTGGTTTCAAAACCTGGCAAGCCCTAGATTTTAAAGATTTGGTCTTCCTTGCCCCAAACCAAAATTCAAATTAACCTAACCTAAGAGCCCCACAAAAAAATCCACAAATCATTCATACCGTTATTCTTAACCCTGACCCTAAATTTTCAAAATTCAATCTTTCTACCTCCACCAAAATTTCACTCTGACACCCACTGCCAAAACCTAAACCCAGACTAACCTTGTATTGCAATCCTACATCCATCGGAAACCTAATTGGGAGAAAATGACGTTTATGCCGCCAAAGAAAAACCCTCAGTGAGGTGTCCAGAAACTTACTATGGAGAATATACGATGAAAAAGCTTCCAACTACAGTAAAAGATTGCCCCCTTTGAGAGGAGGCAATCAAGTGAGATCATCCATAGAAACATCGGTGACTCCCCAAATTGAAAGCAGGAAGTGAATCTCTTCCGCCGGACAGTTTTCATTGACAGAGAACCAATACCCCAAAAATTTGACATAGTATATCAGAGGAGAAGTTGGGATTTTAGAGTGAAGATTGATAAGCTAGATTTTGACGGATGCATGGATCCAAACTAATTCATTGAACAGCTCCAAGCAATGGAACAGGTCTTTGAATACAAGGATATTCCGCCGTATAAAAAGGTTAAACTAGTTGTCATTAAGTTAAAGATGAGTGTTTCTCTATGGTCGGAGAATCTAAAGATACTTTGACAGCGGGAAGGGAAAAATAAAATTATTACCTGATCCAAGATTAAACGATAAATATAGTGCAAGTACCTGTCAATACCTTACAGATAAGAAATGTTTGTGAGGCTCATCACTTTCAGTAACAAGATCTCTCGGTAGAGGAGTACACCATCGAGTTTGAACACTTATGTCGCAGTGCGGTCTAGTGGAGCCCGAGGAGAACACCTTAGCTCGATATTTGGGAGGATTGATACCATCCATTAGTAATGTGGTACAGTTATAGCTCTATTGAACATTAAAGGATGTTCAAACTCTAGCTTCAAGCAACGTCACCAGGTGACATTCACACTTTACAAACAAAGTTCAACTCCAGTACCAGACAACAACAGTACACCCAGTGAAGCATCCTAGTCGGCCCCGCACATGGAAAAACTAGTTCGTAATAGAAAACAAGTGGAGCCAACTAGCACTCCCAGATCCATCCTAGCCAAGAAGTACTTCAAGTGTCACAATTTTGAGCACAATGCATTAGATTGCCCAAATAAGAGAATGATTTTTTTTTACTGAATAGGGAGCAGTTGAAGAAATGGACAATATCACGGGAGAGGATAAAGACATCATAGAGGCATCTCAACTTCCAGTCGATGAGAAAGAGCCACCAGTGATTCAAGTTTAGCCCATGAGAGAGATTTCAGTTGGATTAATTGTTTTAGAAGGTAATGAGTCCAAGGAGTCGATACAAAAAAAGATGCAGCCTTTATTGAGGGAGCCACCGGACATCCTGACCAATAGTTTGCCACTTGGGTGGTTGCCAATGAAAGTGGTCCAACACGCCAAAGATTTCATTCCAGAGTTAGTTCATCCAGTTTATTGAATGAGCTCAGTTGAATACGAGAAGTGTATGAAGCAGGTGACATATTTAATGGCTCGAGACTTGACTCGTGAGAATAATCGTCTATATGCAATTCCAACTCTAATTGTGCTAAAAAAGATTATTATTTATTCTATCAAGACATGTTTAAGAATATTGTATGTATTTTAGAGTTACATGAAATGGACGTTAGCGTGGATTTTGCAATGGGATTGCCTTCGACAAAGCAAAAAGATGATTTTATTATGGTGGTGGTAGATTGATTCCATAAACTTCTTGGGAAGAAGTCGAAGCTTCTCTTACCAGAGGAGAATGATGCGGGAGCTCCCGCTTTTGCGATTTTTTTGTGGAAACAATGAATAGAAAATCCTGTCATTCTCGTTATCTAAAACCCGGTTGGGGTGTTCGAACGGAACTGCAAATTCCTATGATCATGGCGAAACTCTTGCATCTAAAACACATTCTCGTTATCTATTTCAGCTCCAATAGCTGTCCAACAGCAGATTTTTTTTTCTCCCCCTCCAAACGCCGTCAAACTCCCATATTTCATTCTCGCTATCCCATAACTACTTCCCCACTAAATCCCCTTCTAAATACCCTCTAGTAGCCTTAAAATGGTATAAATAACCCTTGCAGTTGTGCAACTCCAACATCCATAAACGTTTTTTCTCTTTTTTTCCCTCATAATTCATCTGTCTTTAGCCCTCTTTGAAGCACTTGATTAAGCTGCTCTCCTCCCTTAAAAAAAATTATTTGTTCACTATTTCGAACCAATTTAATCCACAGTGTGTACACCCATATGTATATGTACAGTTATGTTATTCATCTAATATTTTTATCGTCCAATGCAGAAGAGTCTTCTAAAATTTATTCTAATGAAAATAGGAGAGGAAATAAAACAGTAGAAATCTGAGCACATTTTCAACAAATGCAGTAGCAATTAAGGTGGCAGATTTGAATTAATATAGCATTATGTTGATTCAAAAAATGGAAGGTACTAAACTTTAAACAGACCTTGACAAATGGAGAATCAACAAGAAGATGTGAAGCAACTGATGCAGAAGACTGCAACATTCCACCATACATCTCCTTTGACGCCCAACTGCAAATTGCTTCATTCATTCGATATTGAATGGTCAGTTTTGTCACTAGAGCACCATCATGCAAAGTTGATGCTCTCTCCAGTAGCGAAACGCCAAGTCCACCATCCATGGCATTCTTAGAGAGAACCACTGGAGCAAGCTGGCATTGATCACCAGCTAGTATGCATCGTTTTCCCTGCAAAATTGGAATCCAGCAGGATGGTTCAATGGCCTGCCCTGCTTCATCTATAACAACCAGATCAAAGCTGTTCAATCTTCTAATAAGGGGGTCACCAGAACCTGTATTAGTAGAAAGTACAACCGAGGACCTGGAAAGTACTTCCTTAATCGTATCTCTTTCTTTCCTTTTCAAAGTTTTCCCAAGTTGTTTTAGAAGCTGACGTATACCAGCTGCTAGAGAATCGTTCTTTAAGCAGTGCTTGAGGTCTTTCCTTAGATCTGACTTCCGCCTCTCGAATTCCTTTCTAAAGACTGCAAGTTTGTCGTTCACAATCTGCCCTAAAGATTTTGAAGCAACAGATGCAGACATTCGAGCAGGATTTCCAACACGTACAATGTTCAACCCCATGTTTGAAAGCCTTTCCACCATGTTATCCACAGCTGCATTTGTAGGAGCGGTCACAAGCACACGTTCACCCTGTCTAACAGCTAGACTTACCAGTTCTGTGAGCAGACATGTCTTTCCAGTACCAGGAGGCCCTTGTATCACCAAGAAAGGCCGCTTCTTGTTCAAACCTAATGCAATAGCTCTTATTTGAGACTTATCAAACCTTTCCTCCCTTATTAAAACATCAATATCTGCTTCACACCATTCAACAATCTTGTTCTCCTCCAGCCAAACTAGATCTTCTTTTTCTCCAAACAGAGTTGCAACCACTGCAACTGAGGGATTCTTTTTATGTAAACCACTCTTCTGAAGAAGCATTAATGCTTCACAATTGCGCTGTCAAATGGGATGCATATAGAATCATGGCATGATCATAAACATTCAGGTATAATGGTGACTTAATGAATTAATGGAGAATTCATCAAAAGAATCTTATAATAATAGAACAGAAAAAGTGGCATAAGTAATTAAACAGAGTATGAACCAATAAAGTAAATTAGACAGTTTATTGTTGTACATGAAATTCCATTTGTCTACCTTGTAAACTCATAATCATTGTCATCATTCTTAGTCTTATCCCGAATATTTGAATTGAGTGCATGAGGTGTTAACTATTGAGCATAAAAAGCTTAGGATTCTAATGATGCAATAACACATAAGATGTTAATTCTATTTGTCTTATTGCACAGTTTAGCATTTTCACATCCTGCATGTCCCTTTCCCTCCCCTCATTCAAATTAGCTCTCCATAGATGTATCTTCTGTTGACCATTATGTAATATTTTTCATCGCCCATCTTAATAGATACTACTCGTACAATATATCTAATATTCTGTTGTAATTATTTTCACTCCATTCTTCTTAATTTTTCCATATGCTCGTTGTAACATTCTTTTTTACATCATATCTAACTTGTCCTACTTAATACAATAGACAGGAGTAAATGATATCAATATCACATGTAAACATGAAATTTCTCATAGCTCAACTAATGAAAAATTAATGATGATTATTAAGGCATGCCTCAAACTTGGCGAACCACGCTCAACTCGTTTAACAAACCACCCTCAATTCTTTTTCGGATGCAGTACCTCCCCAACCATAACAACATGAAAAAGTTTAGATTGAGATGCATATCACTTAATTAGCACTCAACCAGCCAAAAAAGAAACAATAGCATGATATTTTTCTTCTAGTAAGCAACAAAAGTCAATTGAAATCCTCCAAAAGAAACAAAGTTTATTATACATTTATAGGGAGACTAACATCCTCTTAAAAAACTTAGCAACTTTCTAGAAAGTAGTTAAAAATTATAGATATACTAAAAAGCTAATAAATTTTTGTCTTTTAGCTATTTGTTACCCCAATCAATTCAAAAAACTGGATGAGGGGTGAAGATATATGAGGACATAGGCTATTGACTCTCATCCTTTTAAAATGATAATAGTCTATCGGCTCAAAAAACATCATGAAACTTGAAATTAAAAAAAAAAATCAACAACAAAAATACATCTAATGGAAAAAAGAACATCTAATGTGATACAGGGCTATTGAACGCAAATAACTTTGGCTACTGGTAAAAGGCATATGAATAATCAGGTGTTCTCGTTTTACCTCGTATGTTAGTGCATCAGCCAAACCATGAATGCGGTCCATACGGACACTCTTTCCAAATAACTTAGAAAAAGTGGGATCTCCATGGCGAGATTCAAGTGCCACAGTGATACTGTATCCATCTTCACCAAAACTGTTAACAAAGCCTTGCATGCATGAAGTCGCCCCAACACCCCTACTAGTGCATATTCTAATGCAGACCATATCACCCGGCGAAAGAGTAGTAGGGGGCAACCTATGGTTACCTTCAACTCTAAATAATACTAAATGCATGCCTCCAAGTCCTGTACATAAAGATAAGAGGAAATTAATCATAGGAAAATGTAGAGAAAAAGCAATGCAAAATCCTGATACCAGATTAAATGTGAAGTAACATGACCTTTGGCTGAAAGCCCTCTTTTGTAATGGCTTGTATGGATGCAAGAAATATGGAATTCAATGTTAGTCACTAGATCATAACAAAAGAACAGATGAAGGAAGGTGGTTAAACTAATTGATAATAACATTTTGTAGCATTTATCAATGGTATAAAACTTGAGTGGATAAAAAGATTATTGATATAGAGTTGGTGAGAAAAAAAAAGGTGACTCGGGGTTGAGGCAAGCCGGTCGAACCAGCTAGCAGATGGACCGGGCGAACCCGGTCTGAGGAGACCGGTCCCGATCAGGACTGAGCAGCATTTGGCGGTCCCAACTCCTACGAGACCGAGCTACAAATTGAAGGGAATGCAATGCCGCCAACCCCCTTTCTCCCTTCCTTTTTTGTCACTTCTCCATTCCCTTCTTGTCCTGCCTGATGGAAGTATATTTATTTGCTTGTTGTTGGAATTAGGATTAGGTTATGTTTGATTATTTTTTTCAAATTCTTTGTGAAGTCTTTTCTTCCCTTGCTAAGGTTGTATCCGATGATGGGTGGTGCTTTCGCCTTACCCTACCCCGAAGTGGTGTTGTATCATCTCCTATCTTCTTCCCTACCACTTCTCCTTCACCTTCCTTAGCCGTCGTCCACCCATTTTCTTCGAGCTACACTACCGCCCCCTTCAACTGTATCAAGCATGTTGTCCAGCCCTCCAATTCACCTTCCAATAACTTGTTCCCCCTTCCCTTGCAACTGTCATAGTTGTCCAGCCTTCCCGACCACCCTCTTGCATCTAGCCGGCCCTCTAGCTATCCGGCCCATCCTTCCATCACCCAGTACCCTTCCCCTTCTTTCCCTACAACTTTCCCTACCGCTCCAAGCTTCTAACCCTCAAATCAGCCACTAGCCCTCTTTCCAACCTACCCTACAACCCTCAACCCTTCCCTTTCCCCTCGCCACTTCGCTGACACCACCACCACCCTCAAATCTTCGCTTCCAGTCCGAGTCGTAGACGGTTGTTATTGTTGTGTCGTGTCATGTTTCTATTTTGAATTGTATGTAACCCTAATTCAGCTGCTAATAAGAGTTTATCTCCGTTTCTGCTGATTTTTGAACTAGTTCCAGTATCAAAATGCTTTTTACCAAGCCTGATTGTCATAATGAATGGTCATAAACGGTGCAAAATAGCACCTGCTATAGCAAAAAGCTGAATGTGGCACATTCTGATCACCTTAAGTGATACATGGTGCATGTGCGTGATTTATTTGCTACATATGCATTATGAAATAATGGACATGGAGCAAGCTTAGGGATGTAAAAAATTGATTTGACACGTCAACTCGACTCGAATCTAGTTCGGGTTGAACAAAATAATTTTTTGGTCAGGTTCGGGTTAAAAATCTTAAACAATTTAATTTTTTGGGTCGGGTTGATCCGAAATTGATCTGACAAAAAAAAGCTTGACCTGACCCCGAATTTGCATTTAACATATTTAAAATCATATACTATAGATAAGTTATTTAATTTGATTAAAGTTGGTAATGTCTCGATGGCCGTACATAGCCTGTTAGCCATCAACTTTAAAATTTAAAAAAAAAAAATTGCTTCATTTCAGCAAGCTAAAACCACATTAATTGTTAGTCGAAATTTTTCATTTTCTAATTCTACCATTTGAATTTAATCTTTATAACTCATTACTTAAATCGATATTTTAGATTATCATCTTAGATTTACATTGTATGCATGTTTGATAAACTTATGCTCTTAACATGTAATCATGCCATTTTTGCTTTATGAAGCCTTTTCTCTTAAATTGTTGATGCACTAAAATTATTATTAATGCATTAAAATATTGATGATTATTAATATAATTTGAATATTTAAAATACTGCATGCATGCCACATGCCTGCGCTTTGGCTCTTGGAAACTCAATTGGATGCATTATCAACAAGTGATGCCACATCTAACGTAGTTATACTCTGAGAAAATTATGAGCCCTAATAATGATAAAACTAAATTATGATGCTCATTGAAGTACTAAAAAAAACTAAGATGTTCCAACTAAGATATAAAAATTGAAATATCGCATATTCTGAATTCAAATTTTTAGAGCTAGCTAATTGGGCATGCCAATCTGAGCTTTGCAGGCTGCATTGTGTCAATTTATTTTATGCTAATGAAAATAAATAAAGCTGATTTATTCAACACAAAGAAGATGATTGATGGAGTTACTGAAGATAGGGTTATTTATTACTTCTATATTCTGTATTGCACTGCCTTGTAGCAATTTCCCCCTTATCAATGGTACTAACGTCTAGGTGACCCTCCTCACCTTCTTTAGAGCTTCACTCACCATTTTTTCTTTTCAAATATAAATGTGATGCATGTGAGTTTGGCAAACATCATCATAGCCCCTTTCCCTTGCCCTCAACTTTTGAGTTGGTTCGCTCAACATATGGAAACTAAGTCTAGTTAGTTCCCATCTTTACTTTTAATATTCATTTCGTTCATTGAAGACAATATCGAAGTCACATTGGTTTACTAATTAATATGTCAATTAGAGGCTTTATCAATATTCAAATCAATATATCAAGCAATTAAAATTCAACTTTCTATTTAAATCAACACTCTTTAAATAGATAATGCTTTTAAATTTATAACATCTTCTTTTTAATTTTCTATGTTGTCATAAAATTATGCACTAATAATCATTGAAAATAAAATAATATTTATAGAAGATATATATCATCAAAGATCGGAATCTCAACAAATTTTCTCAGCCATAGGCATTGATGGAATTTGACTCGTGGGTAAGAGCCCTATTGATTCTCCTATGAAACTCTTTGTTCACCTGAGGATGATGAAAGTTGTACTCGACATTGATGTCCTGTTGACAGAATTATCTAACCATCACTTGTCATGGTGTATCCTATGTTGTCAAATCAATCAGTCAATATATTTAAAATTCAAAGAAACAACACTAGAAAGTTACCCTAAAAATTTTGAGATGCATCAGAAAATTTCCAAAAAAAATTTTTGGTCTTTCACAAATATAAAGATTTGAGGATTGAAGTATTTTCCAATGGCGATAATGCTAGATTTATTAAAAATTAAGAACCAGCTTGAGGATATTATATTTTTGCAGGCAGAAAACTTATATTTTATAGAAGTAAGATACAAATAGTTGTAGCTAGATTGGATGTTGATGCTAAATACCATACCATGGCTCATTCTGCTTATGAAATGAGGTAAATCAGGACTTTTGTAGAAGAATTTGGCTTTCCTGCTACACAACCTATGATCCATAGCTGTGATAATTAGGCAACAATCTACATTGCAAGCAATCTTATATTCTATGAAAGGGTCAAATATATTGAAGTTGGCTATTAATTCATCAAGAATGTAATCATGCTAAGAAGATCATCTCTCCTCATATACCAAGTAAAGAAAAAATGGCTAAGAAAATCACCAAGTCCTCTTCATATTCCAACATTTCTAGCAAGTCGTAACTTTTGGTATATACACTCCTACTTTAAGGAAAAGTGTTATTATAGAAAAATAACAAAATTGAAAGGTGTTATATTAAAAGCACTATATTAGAAGGTATATTTCAATTTTGTTATTTTTCTATAATAACACTTTCCCTTAAGTAGGAGTGTATATACCAAAAGTTACGACTTGCTAGAAATGTTGGAATATTAATATGCACGCAATATTAAGAAAGATATGGTAACTAGAAATGATTAGAACAACGATAAGAAACCATGAAAGAGATAAAAATACATAAAAAAGACATTCAGCTTACCTGTAGAAGAGCTGATAGCATTCAGATTACAAATTGTGTCACATTGCTCTTGCTGCGACTGTCCATGGCTAACAAGGTACTCAATTGGTTTCAATAACTCAGAGTTCTCATGAGGATGAGGGACAGCATCTAACTCTTCCTGAGTAAATTCTAGCTCTGCATCCCGTTCGATACGAAGAAGTTCTGACATATGATTAACGAAGTCCTCTATCTTTGCCTGCACTATTGTTGCTTTCTGTAGCTGCATTCCAAGACCACTAGTCATATTTTTGTTCTCTGGTATTTTTCGTACAGCAGCTCGATGCTGGGCTGCAAATACATTTTGTAATGCAAGCAATCTTTATTCTGCTGCAGTGTTTCATAGACAAGAAAGACAAATGACAGCTATAAAGGTACAAATATGAGAAATGAAATGTCCATTAAAGAGTTATACCATGCACCGCAAAATTTTGGAAGCAAGCTGGTCATAAATTCAGTCAAAAATGTTCTTACTTTCTCTAAACCCCTCTAATTCCATGCACCGTGTTTTAAAAATCAAAATTGAGCATTATAGTTCAGGGAGAAATGGTGAATAGTGTATGGGGATCGTTTTTTAAAGCAATTCCAGCAAAAGGAAAAGTATATGTGAATGCTATTTGTATACAGATAATTGCCCACCACGGCCTCAAATGGAATAAGCATTGGACCAATTCCAAGCTAATGGACACCTGAAGAATCGCACGACTCAAAGCCTGTCATCAGGACCTATTATACACCTCGTCAAGCCCATCAAGGACACCTGCTAGATTGACCTGCCAGACTTACTTGTAAAATAAACTTGATAGATTGAAGTTCCGACTACCACTTTCCAAAGAGCTGATACGCTCGTTAGATCCGTCTGTGAAGTTCGCCCCGGCTAGTGATCCTCGAGATTGACAAATAGCCGAAGTAAGGTTCAACGTTAAAATGATTGGCATATGCTCTATCATCATTTATGAGTCACTTGATATTTGTGTCACGATCCTTTCAGCAAGACGCCATGAAAAAATTTTGTATTATACAGATCATAATTTTGAATTCTTTGCTCTTTATGTATTTTGGGGGAGAACAACCTTTAACATGGAGGCAGATTTATCAATTTAAGTGGTTTTTTTCCTCTTTTTCTCCTCAATCTCTTTCTCTAGGTCTCCCTCGCTCGTTTTGGTCGAAAGGACTAGTTCTTAACATTGAAAAGTCACCTCACATATTCGGCTTTTGATGTAATTACCAAGCCATTTGTTGCCTTGATTAGCACATATTCCGTATCAGCAACATTTTACTGGATACAGGTCTAGAGTTCATAGCCCTAACAGTTTTACTGTCACAATGCAAAGCATGTCTACAAGATGATTGATAACACCACACCAAAAAAGCAGGAAGCATGGTTGGTTACAATTATGCAGATAAAACGAGCAAATGCAATTTTTTTCAGTCCAAACATACCAGCCTGCCATTCTATTCACGAAAAGAATCTCTAAAATCGATCAAAGTGAAAGCATACTTTTTCTATTATTTTGCTTTATCGATGAACTGTAAGCCAACAGTCACAATACAGAATTCAGACCAGTTTTATAGTTTACATAAAGTTTACAGATGTGCAGATAATCACGAGTCGATAAAAGGCGCATAGCTAGGGACTAAGAAATAAATGACAATTCAGAAGATGGATTAATCATTAATCACCGCGTGCTCTATGCTCAATTTAAATTAGTGGAACGAGAAAAGATAGGTACCCGAGCTTGCAAATTCTTTGAGGAGCTTCCAGGATTCGGTGGCGTGCCAGTCAGGGAAGACTGACTTGCTCTGTAAATCCTGAAGGATATCACGGAGCTCGCGCTGGAAGTGATCGAAGAGAGTGGGGTAATGGGTACTGACCTTGAAGCAGAGGGCTTCCTGGCCTTTTGGCATCGGTATTGCATTAAGGTAAGGCTGAGCTTGGATTACAAATGCCAGACTTCCTGTTCCAGCGTCATTTCCATTCAGGAGTTTTGATGTTTCCGTCACTCCCACTTCAAGGCTCAGCCGCTGCCTCAGCTCAGAGAACTCGCCCAAAATCTCCGCCGATGCCAAATCTGCAGCCATTGATCGCATTCCCTGGGAGATCCACCGAACGACACACCTCCCGAGCTCCCGTCGACCTAGAGGGTCTCCGTTCTGGTATAGCGTCCGGACGCTGATGGATGCCTCTTCCGCCGATGGGATGCACTCCGCCGCCATTTCTCCGCTTTTCTTTTTATGCCGTTGCTGGCGGCGAAGCTCATCTCCAGTCTTCTTTGTTCTGCTGCTGCTGCTGTTGTTCTGCAGGAGAGATGACGATGGCGATGATGATGCCGATATTGACTGCCGTTGGTTAGAATATGGCTTCATTCCCCTGTTAGCAGCTCCGCGGCCGCCATCATTGCAGATGTGACGCGGAGAGAAACTAGAGGCATGCAGGCGAGAAAAAGAGGTGAAGTTTATCCTCTTAGGAAGAAAAGTAGGAGCGATGCCGATGGCGTTCACTGCCGCAGAAGAACTTCGGTAGTTAGGCGGCGCAGCAGCCATCTTGTTACTATGGTGACTAACTTTCTCCACCCAAAATGAACCCTTACTCACACAATTAGCTCACTTCTCCTGCAACGGCCAGCGCCGCGGCAGGGAGTTTCAGAAGAGCGAACTACCTGGACTCCTGCACACTCCAAAAAATTATATATTTTTCTCTCTTTAAACTCCCATTTTTGTCCATCCAATTAGGCGAAAGAAAGAAGAGGCTGCAAAGAATGCACGCCACCAATGATTAGATAATAGGTTTGTTAATAGCAATTTCATAAAAGTTGTATAACCGTTAGGGGGTTATGTTTGAAAAAAAAAAATTGTTGTGGAACATCAAGAAGAAACTGTTGTTGTTGACAAAACTCAGGAAGAAACCTTCAAGATGAAAAAAAAGTAGAGTGGTAGCTTGAACAACCATGAGGTCATAATTGTTTCTTGTTATGGTGATAATATTTTAAATTTGACCTCATTGTTAAGTTTGAAATAAAATTTATTTATATTATAAATCTGTAACCTCTATTTTTTGAGGCGTTTGATGCATGTAATATTTAATATTCCAATGAGATCATATTGATTGGGTGCTGACGAAATGCACAGATAAAAATCATATATCTACCCTCCAAATAAGTTAAATTAGCTCAAATTTGCTATAGATCTTCTTTGCTTTGGGGACTTTTATTTTCTAGTGTATTGCTACATTAGCTATTGAACATTTCTTCAAATCCAACATTGTTGCAATAGTTGTAGTTGTGTATTTAGAACACATAGGATAATGTAACTATAAAGCAAAGAAGATTATTTTGTAGGGATTTAGTGCATATATTATTAAATATTTTTTAAAATATTGTCTTTTCTTTTTAAATGTAGTTGGTGCTTGAAATAAAAAATCTAAACACAAAATGATCTGAAAAATTGTTCTCTACAAAATCATGTTGTATTTTTGTTTTTTTCACGAGCATATGATTGGCTAATTTATCTCAGTATAACTAAGATAAAAATGTTGTACTGAATGACACGTAGCAAAATTGAGTCTAGTTAAAATCTAAATAAAAACAAAAAAAAATTGCATAGAGAAAGAATGAGTGTTTAATTTTTATATTTTCTCTTACTATGATTGATTGATTTATTCACTAGATAATCATGTTGTATTAGTTGTACTGAATTATCTCGGTACAACTGATACAAATACAGTTGCACTGAAGAGAAATAAGCAATGTTGTATCAATTGTTAAAAATCTAAAAAAAAGTAAAAATTTATATATATAAATAATGAATTTTTCATGTTTTTTTCAGTACATACAATTGGTTAATTTATCCCTCTTACAACTATCTTTTATTGGTTGTTATGATTTATCCTAGTACAACCGATATAACACGGTTGTACTGAAGGGAATGCTACAAAGTTTAGTCTGGTTAAAAATCTGAATAAAAAAAAAATTGTATATAGAAAGGGTGAATTTTTAATATTTTTTCCTCGTATCTAGGATTTTATCCTTTGTACAACTATGTTTTATTGATTGTCCTGATTTATCCAAGTATAACCAATACAACAAATTTATACTGAAGTGAAGTTAGCAAAGTTTAGTTTGCTTAAAAATCTGAATTAAAAGAAGTAGTATATAGGAAGTATGAATTTTTAATATTTGTTATTCCTTATAGCTAGGATTGGCTAATTTATCCTTTGTACAACTAAGTTGTATATTGTATTGATTTCTGTCAGTATAACTGATATAATATGGTTGTATTAAAGAGAACTAAATAATGTTTTATATAGAAAAGATGAATTTTTAATTTTTGTCTCTCATCGTTGTTGGGTTAGCTGATTTATCTCTTACACAACCCTATTGTAAATGTTATATTGATTTATCTCAGTAGAACCAATGCAATGTGGTTGCCCTGAAGGAAATGCAACAAAGTTGAGTCTGGTTAAAAATCTATATAAAAATATAAAAATATAAAAATTATACATAGAAAGAATGAGTTTTTAACTTTTGTTCTTTTCTCATCGCTAGGATTGGTTGATTTTTTCCTTGTACAACCATGTTGTATTGGTTGTATTGAAGAGAAATAAACAATGTTGTATCAGTAGTAAAAAATCTATAAAAAAAATTAAAAAATGTATATCGAAAGAATGAATTTTTAACTATTTTCCTCGTGCATACAATTAGCTGATTTATCCCTTTTACAACTATGTTTTAGTTGTTGTACTTATTTATCTCAGTACACTTAATACAACACAGTTGTACTGAATAGAAGTCTGCAAAGTTCAGT
>NEWO01000050.1:2224335-2259402 GCA_003013225.1 Phalaenopsis aphrodite
TGTTGTACTGAATGAACATAAGCATGTTGTTTTGGTTGCAAAAAAATCGAAGAAAAAGTTTATATAGAAACGATGAATTTTTAATTTTTGTTTTACCTTGTGCATACAATTGGTTGGTTTACCCTTGTACAACCATGTTTTACTTGTTGTACTTATTTATCGCAGTACAATCGATAAAACATGGTTGTACTGAAGGGAAGATTGTAATGTTTTGTCTAGTTAAAAATCTATATATATATATATAATGAGTTTTTATTTTTTTTTTCCTCGCGGTCGGGATTGGATGATTTATCTCTTATACAACCATGTTGTAATTGTTGTACTTATTTATCTCAGTATAAACAATACAGCAGGGATATACTGAAGGGAAATAATTAATGTTATATTGGTTGTAAAAATTCTAAATAAAAATTTAAAAAAAATTTGTATATAGAAAGGATGAATTTTTATTTTTTTTTATTTTTCTCGTTGCTATGATTGGTTGATTTATCCCTTGTACAGTCATATTATATTGGTTGTACTGATTAATACAACATGGTTGTACCGAATGGAGCTAAACAATGTTATATCGATTGTGCTGATTTATTTTCTATTGAAGTTGTAGGACACTATGTCAAAATTGACAAGTAAAGATGTCAATCAAAAGAATTATGAACCAATTATAGAGAAATTATTTGGTACGATTGTTGACAACGAAAGAAGCATAGGATATGTACTGCACTTATGTCCACTCTTTTAGATTCAGTGTAAGGAAGGATCAATTGTTTTACTGGCCAAGTACAAGGAATATAAAATCAAAAGATTCTGTACGTTTAAAGGCTGATTTTAAGAAATGACCCAATCTAAACATCAGGGTGAAGTTTCACAAATCAGACACTAGGACTGGCTGTGAGGCAATGATTAGATTTCATATTGATCTTGAGGGTAGTTGGACTGTGAATAAATTTACGAATAACCACAATCATTCATTAGTCATGCTAATTGATCAACATCTGTTAAGATCACATCGGGGAATCAACAAAGATCAAATATATGTGTTGCAATTGATGACATAAGCATGAATTAGAGCAATTGATGCATTCGAGTATCTTACTGAGGAAGTGGGGGGAATAGAGAATGTTTCTTTTATGGAAAGAGAAGCATATAATTATATACAAAAAAAATAAAAGATAAAGAATTGAGTGTGGAGATACTAATGCTCGAATGCAATTAGATAATATTCAAGGAAAGACAGATTGAAGATAATATGTTTGCATGAGATGTCCAATTTGATAAGTCAAGTAGGCTAACTAATTTTTTTTGGACTAATTGCATAACAAGGGTTGACTACGACTGTTTCGGCGATGTCATAATTTTTTATACAAGCTATCAATTTAATAAGTATAATTTAGTTTGTGCTCCTTTTGTGGGACTTAATTGTTATTGGAAAAATAATGTGTTCAAAGTAGCATTTTTATCAGAAAAGACAATTGAGTTCTTCACTTGGCTATTCAAAATTTTTATTCACTTAATGGATGATGAGTATTTTGTAACAATATTCGCTGATGAAGAACAAGCAATGGCAAAGACTATAGAAGTTGTGTTGCCCCACACTCGAAATAAACTATGCCAATGACATGTCTAAAAAAGACTTCTTTGAAAGTGCATTACTTAAATGGCAACAAGACACTAAAAAGACTATTCTGCACATTCATGAGTAAATATGATACAAAAGGGGATTTTGAGCAAGCATGGTCTGAGATGATTGAAAAAGAAAACCTCCAAGATAGTTATTGGATAAATAAGTTATATAGAATTAAAATCAAGTGGTCCACAACATTTAATAAAGATACTTTATATATGAAAATTCTATCAACACAACACAGTGAGTCTACAAATAATGTGTGTCATAGAATTTCTAAGCCTACAAGCTCCATCACCGATTATTTTCTGGGATTGGAAAAGATCATGGATACATGGAGAAGAAAGGAACAAGAAGAGGGTTTTAAATGTGACTACTAAATTTTTCTCATTGTCAGAAGCAGCTTGATACTAAAGCAAATCACAACTTTCTACACAAGGAAGCTATATTCCTTCTTTGAAGAAGAATTTCTACACGGGGCTTGTGGACTAACTGAGGAAAAAATTGATTAAAGCTCTTCAGAATACATGTTTAGAAACTTGAACAACAATTAAAAATTCTAAGAATTGGATAGTTCAATATGATAAAATTAGTTTCATTGTATAGTGTAGCTCCAAGAAATTTGATATAATTAGATTATTTTGTGCCCACTATATCAATGTTTTGTTAGAATACCATAGAAGTATCTATTAAAGAGGTGGTCCTGTAAAGTAAGGAAAATATTTAATACTATTTATAAAAAAAATTAAGAGTTTGAAGGAAGTAATTGGTCTTCCACTTCATTCATATTCTCTAATCACATCAGTAAGTATTTTTATGAAATAACTTGTAGAGTATAAGGTCAAGTAGAAGCAGAACAATCTATGTTAGACAACTTGAAGAAATTATCAGATGATGTTGATCCAATACTTAGATGGAACTCACATCCATTCACAAAGTCTATGAAGAGAAAAAAGACCATTGAAAATGATGATATGTGGCCAAAAGACCTAGCCAAAATGCAACCAAATGATGTTGCTAATGCAAGATTGAAATTTCATTAGTAGCATATATATATATATATATATATATATATATATATATATATATATATATATATATATATATATATATATATATATATATATATATATGAGTAATCCTTAAATTAGTTATTTTAACATTTTTTTTGAAGAAAAAAAATTTTTTTGCGACTTACTCAATGTTATTATAATAGAAAACAAAGATAAACAAACAATAGTTGAAGATCATGAAGAGGCGTCGACAACAATCCCTTTCTCTGTTTTACCCCAATGTTTAACGACAGCGACAAATATTCCTATCTTTGTTATGCCCCAATTTTAACAGAGGTCTCTTTACAAGAATTTTATATTTTTTTCCAAGATTTTGTTATCATATGTTAATGGTATATCAACATTAATAGGAATTCAAATCATCTTCAAGCATAAAAAATCCATCCATTAACTACACCAAGATGATGACGGACATAATTGGGCGAATGAATTTTAAATGTTGTAATGAAGCAGAACAACTGATACAATAATGTAATGAATAAGTTGATTTTATAATAAGAAATTTTTAGATGTTGTAATAAAAAATCAGAACAACATAGTAGTTTGGATGAATTTGATTGTCCGTAGAATTGAAGTAAGAGTATCTTTAAGAGTATTTCTTATCGGTACAACCATGTTGTATTTATTGTATTGAGTAAGTATATGCTTTTTGAAGTATGATTTCATCAATAAAACTGCTACAAAATGGTTTTACAGAACTGTGCGGTTAATATTTGGAGACCTGCAATGTAGCTCAGTACAATCATGTTGTATTGGTGGCACTAAGTTACATAACTGCCTTATAAATTTTGGTAACATCAGCATAATTGATATAACACGGTTGTACAGATCAACAGGATTAATATTTAAACACTAGCTAATTAGAATGATACAACCATGTAATATCGTTTGTATTGAGTTACAACATTAATGAAATTATAATCATTTACTTATATTTTACCATGTTGTATCGATTGTATCTAATATTTCATATCTCACACTCAACAAGAAACTGAGTGTAAAATTAATAGAAGAAAAGAATTATATTACTAACATTAAGAAAATAAATGACCAAATAGATATTTGGACAATATTATTTAAAATGATGTAATGAATCTAAACAATATAGTTGAACGGATGAATATGATCCTTTATAGAATTGGTGCTTAAGTATCACTAGGATTATTTCTTATCGATATAATTGTCTTGTACTAAATAAATATCAATCTTTTCAAGTATGATTTCATCGGTACAACCAATACAAAATAGTTATATTGGATCGTTTGATTAATATTTGGAGAATAGCAGCTTAGTACAAACGTGTTGTATCAGTTGTATTGAGTTACTTAACCGCCTTATAAAATTTGGTAACATCGTAACAATCGATACAACACGGTTATACTGAAGAAATCACACGAAAAGTTAATCTTGTATATATTTGATGCATATTTTCCATTTGAAAATTTAGCTCAGTATAATCATGTTATTTCAACTATACTGAGTTACCCCTTTAATAAATTTGTATCATTTATTTACCTTTCTATAAAACAAGAATAAATTGTAACACTAACAGAATGGCGGGATTAATGCTTAGAGAATATGAATTTAGCTCAGTACAAACGTATTGTATTAGCTTAGTACAACCATATTGTATTAGTTGTACTAAGTTACCTAAGTGTGTTATAAAATTTAGTAGCATTGGTAGAACCAATATAATACGGTTGTATAGGGTTGTATCGAAGAAACCGCACGTAAATTTGATCTTGTATATAATTGATGCATAACTTTCATTAAAAAATTTAGATCGGTATAATCATGTTTTATTGGTTGTACCCCATTAATGAAATTATAAATATTTCTTCTCCTTCATTTAATCAATGACAAATATGAATACTAATAGAAGTGCGGGATTAATATTTGGAGACTAGCAATTTAGCTCAATACAATCGTGTTGTATCGGTTGTACTGAGTTGTCGAATTGCCTTATAAAATTTGTCAAGATCGGTACAACTGATACAAAATGGTTATACTGAAGAGTTAGCATATGAATTTCATAGGTGTTATTGTAGGATTAACATATGGAGACTAGCAAATCTCCTTCACAGTTTGATAAATCTGATAAAAGAATTATATATCTTATGCTCAATAAGGGACTCAGCGTAACATTTACAGAATAAGAAAATGTAATACACACATTTACTTAATAAATGATCAAATTAATACAACCTAAAGATAGGAGTGTTACAAATAAAGCTATTTAACTGTAAGACAGTATATCATGTAAGCAAAAGTAGTCTTAAATATGGGCATTTTTTAAGCCCAGTTCTTCTCGTCACTCAATTTGATTGATGCTATGGAAACGGTGGCCTTTATATATTTACAAACATACATCCCACTATCAAAATTATTATGTTTGTGTGAGATGTTGGCAACAACTTGCACAAACTATTCTGAGCGTGAGAGTCAAAGGCATCACCAACATCATTATTTAGAAGTCTGATATGTCAAGTTTAACAAGTAAGATTAGGAAATTGGTGTTTGTTTAATACGAGTTATCTGACTAAATCATAATTAAAGACTTACCACTTTGGATGTCATTGCTACGTGCATCAGATTAGGTAATGAATCATAAAATAGCCATTTTCTCACCCAATTTGCCCACCAATAATGTCCAATGCTAATTGTTCACTATGTGGATAATAACATATTTACATTTTGTCATCGTAGCCTTGTTTACATGTTCGACAAACATTTTACTTTCTTTCTCATATTTTCCTAGTTTATGATAACACTGTCAAGAAATAAGATCCAAAGAAATTGAAATTTTTTCTAAAAATAGACAAATCCTTACACTTAAGATGTGAATTTAATATTTACCAAATGCATACTAAAAACATTGATAAATGGCTCATATAGCCTATGAAGAATTTTACTATTCTCGATCAACATGTTTACTATGGCTCATATCACCTACAGTTGTTTCTCTTGGGTGGGGGGGATGATTACTCTCTTAGGGTATATTTGGGACAACTGCAACTTATCCAAATAAACAGTATATCCTGATAAATTATTGATGAGCAGGTTGTTCTGATAAGCTGGCTGACTATTTGGAGGAGCTGTTTGAAAACAACTGATTTGCAGTTATTTGTAGATAATTGATCATTCTACCCCTGTTAAAAAATGTTAATAGTAACAGAACTGTCTTGAAAATATATTCGATGCTGCAAAACTATAAAAGTAAATTTTATTTTTGAGAATGTATCTATGTTTTGAATCTTGTATTTTTTATCCCTAAACGCCTCATCAGAATACTTTCATCATGCTTAATTAGCTCGACACAATT
Organism: Phalaenopsis aphrodite; assembly: GCA_003013225.1. Taxonomy (NCBI): domain Eukaryota; kingdom Viridiplantae; phylum Streptophyta; class Magnoliopsida; order Asparagales; family Orchidaceae; genus Phalaenopsis; species Phalaenopsis aphrodite. The sequence continues at coordinate 2,230,352 of NEWO01000050.1, forward strand.
TTTCATTATAATATATAAGATTGGAGATCAAAGATACAACACAGTTTTTCATTATAATATACAAGATTGGAGATCAAAGATATAATTTGATGCAGCATTGGTCATTGGAAACTAATGGTTGTACCGCCTTCACTTTCTATAAGCAGAAACCCTAACAATGAATCAAAGAGTCGGCATATAGAACCGAAACAGAGGAGATCGACACATGCCTAATACGAATAGGTTCGTCGATGGTTTTGCCTTCCGGGGAGGGGCAGTAGCAAGAGGAGTGAAGGCGGAGATGGAGAAAAAGCGTCGGAATCCCAAACGAGCCGCCGCTAAAGCTCTAGCCATCTCTCGCCCGCTCTGGAACTAATTGGATGAGAAGATGGGAGTTTCGGTGGTCTCTGTAAGCCGCGATCCCTTCGTTGCCGTCCCAGCTATCACAAAGTTTGGCGCGGAAGAGAAGGGGCCGCGGTAGGAGAGAAGGTGTCGCGGGAGAGCCGAGGGCAGGCGGGTAATAGTCTCGAACAAAAACGGGCTGCGGGGTCCATCCCGAGGCCTCCCGCGGCCGCTTTTTATTAAAAATTTTTACGAACTTTCGCGAAACGCAGACGGGACGGAGAAACTCCGCCTGCTTTTTCAAAACGCCCCGCGGCAAAAAAGCCTCGTCAAACAAATCCTTAAAGTGGGGTGGTGTCTTTGCTTCCTTAGTTTTTTTCTCTTCCCCAACCTTAACTTGGGAGTTGAGACTATTTATTCCTTTGTTTAATTCCTCCTTTATTGGATTTAAATCAATAAGAGGTGTGCTTATTTTTTGTATTTACATCTACTGAACAATAGGTCATGCCGTGCTCTCTAGTTATTTGATCTTCAACAGACCATATTGGTGCCTCTACGACACTTAGTATTGTGTTATCTCTGCTCAAAGCAATCTCAAGTTGCTTAAGCTTACTATTTACTATTTATTAAAGCTTCAAAAGTTATAAGCCTTTGCTCAATAGACTTAATCAATTTATAATTTTCAATGCTTGAAGGAAAATGTACAAGGCTTCATCTGTGGCCACTGGTGTAGATTCCAAAGTGGAATTTGTGAGCTCTTAGGGAGTAAGAAGAGGAGGTTACTAGTAAGTAATGTATATTGTAAAGGTCAGATAATAATGTTCTCTTCTATGGTTATATTCTTGAAACAATTGTAAACCTGTAAAAAAAATTGATAATTTTCTTTAGTTTATATTCAGTACTTTTATAAAGATAAAAATAATGTAATTTATTACATTAATTTTTAGCCAATCATTTAGTAGCTCTAAAATAAAAGCATTGCAAATCTTATTTCTCATTGCCACTGACTTCGACCACCGCATGATATGGGATATTGTCTGTGGCATTGTAGGAAAAAGACTATTAGTATACTAAAAAAATCATACATTCAATATATGTAATATAATACATTAGCATATTAGTAGTAAGGATCATACTGACAAGCATGATATCCAAAAAAATTCATATCATCAAAAGTATGGCATAGCCACTAATGTAGTAAAAAGACTTCTCACATGCGCAGTCAAATTGGTTTGCCAAAAAACCTTCATATGGCTTCTGGTCAGTAATATTATGTAAATTCATATATTTTTTCTTGAAAAATAAAAAAAATCCCTAATTACCTTATAGTTATTGTATGAAAAAATAGGTTTATAAGCAAAAATTTAATAATTAGTTTAATGAATTTAGTACTATTTTTATAAAAAATAGATTTTAATTTTATTTTTAAAATCTATGGATGTGAACATGAACAAAGACACCCTTATCCTAGTAACTTTGGTTCCTTTATTCCGTAACCCAACCATAAGAATCATTTCATCTACAATGAACTTTAGCTTGTGGCCACCAACAAATAAGGTTTGCTTCTCAACATTCCAACACTCAAGAATGTGCACAATAAATGGCACATCTTGTTGGATTGGTGGAACTTTCCAAAAGTGATAAATACTCGGATTCCTTATTATAACAGCATCCTCAGGAATGTTCTGTGAAAATTCATCATAGACAGCTCGAAATGTTGAGGGTCGACACCTGAACGTAATTCCTCTGTTAGTCATTCTATTGAAAGTTTACAAATACTCCATTGAAACAATAAAACAAAATTTATTAATAATGCAAATGAAATGAACGTCGCTATATAAGAATAAAAAAACAAAAAGAAAGAAAAACATTGTACAACCAAGTACAATGTTGTTGTACCGAAGAAATTAACATCTAGAAATAAAATTCAAAGGAAAACAGAGAAAAAAATTCAATACAACCGTGTACAACAAGATTGTGCTTAAGTAAAAAAGAAAACAGACAAGTAAACAAATTATTGCTTCTGCACAAATCATTGCATTTTCAATTAAGAAACTGTACAAAATGAAAATGAAATTCATATTTTCCATAAAAAAAGGGAAAAAAATATGTGGTACAACCATAAACAACATTGTTGTCTCGTTAAAAATAAGAAGCAAACTACAAATTTAAAAGGTACAACCACTAAAATAAGGTTGTACATAAGAGAAAAAAAAGAAACATGAAAGTAAAAATGGATACTTCTACATTAATCATCAATTTTCAATTCAAAACTAATAAAAAATGCAAACAAAATTGAGGGATAAATTTAATAAGAAAAAAAATTTGACAGAAAAATAATTGGTACAATCTTGTAAACCATGGTTGTACTGAAGAATAAAAGATCCGGGTAAAAACGTCGCATGTATAACTATCTAATAAATGGTTGTACGGGAGAAAACAAAGAAACATGAAAATAAAAAATGGAGACTTCCACATTAATCATTGATTTTCAATTCAAAACTCATAAAAAAATGCAAATGAAATTGATGGATGTAGTTAATAAGAACAAAACTCGATAGAAAAATAATCTATACAATCTTGTACAACATAGTTGTACCGAAGAATATAAGAATCGAACAAAAATGTCTCATGTACAACTATGTAATAAATGGTTGTACAAAAAAGAAAAAAAAAAGAAATATGGAAATAAAAATGGAGACTAGCACATAAATCATTGATTTTCAATTCAAAACTCATAAAAAAATGCAAAAGAAATTGAGGGACGAAGTTAATAAAAATCAAACTCGACTTAAAAATAATCGGTCAACCTTGTACAATATAGTTGTACATAAGAGAAAAAAAGAAACATGGAAAAAAAAGGGAGACTTCTTGATTTTCAATTTAAAACTCACCAAAAAAATGCAAAAAGATTAAAGAATGAGGTTAATAAGAACAAAACTCAACAGAAAAACAATCGGTACAATCTTGTACAACATAGTTTACCGAAGAATATAAAAGCCAGACAAAAAAATCACATATATTAAAATGTCAAAGAAATACATTTTTGTATACAAAACAAGAAAAAACAATAAAAATAATTCTCGGTACAACAATGTTGTACATGATTGTACCGAAGGAAAAAAAAAACGATATAGAAAAAAAATAAAAGTAAGTCCATGTACAACATGATTGTACAAGAGTAAAAAATAAATATGACTACATTTACGCTCATTTAAATACATCACATGGTGTATAAGACAAAAAAACAAATCATTCAAGTTCATTTAGAAAAGTATATATCAACATAAAAAGGAAAGACTCGACGCAGTTATGAACTTTTTTAGAATAACATTCAAAAAACCATTTCAAATTGGTCGTGCTTAAAAAATATATAAAGAACGAATACAAAATGGTTGTATTTTAAGGATAATGCACCAAATAATAAAAAAAAAACATAAAAAATCCTTCAGCTAAAGAACAAAAGAAGACATCTAAAAACAAAACAACGGTTGTCTCACATTTGCAAGCACGTCTATGGATTTACTAACCAAAAAGACAACGATAGGGTCACACATAGCTATCATATATTGTATTTTGAATCCTATGAGATAGCATTCTCTTCTTTGTTGTTAAGCTGTGAGACAAGCAGACATGTAGAGCCTTAGAATGAGAGAATGTAAACAAGCAATGATAAAGAAACTAAACAGGAAGAGAAACAAAATGTCGCAATTTATCTTTGGTATAATAGAATAATCTCAACTCTAGGGTAGAAACGTCAAACATAACTCCTTAAGAAAATTCTAGAGAGCTTGATGCCGATTAATATATAACATCGAATGAACCCCAAGCGCCAAAAGCCTTTATCTCTATACTTGTTGGATTTAACTTTTTTAGACAGATCAGGTCGGGGTCCGGGTCGGTCTGCGTTGTTTCTTTCTCTCATTTTAGATTAAAATATATTATGGAGAATAAAATAATAATTAACACGTATTTCCGGATTGGCTTCCTCGTGTAGCTCTGCGTGCATTATCTGACACTGGAGAGCAAAAATTTCTGGCTGCAACCTACGGAGAAAGATCGAAATGACGGCTAGCTAGAGCCTTGATGACAAGCATTGGTGTGCAAAGCTAGTCCACGAAGAACCCTACATGAGGTTGCTTTTATTTCAAATTAGGACCTCGCTAATTAAAGAATATTGATAGCTATAATTAATCTAGTTGTTAAGTAACTTATTATCAAAATTTTAAGCTCAGTTTCTGTGCATCAAATTTGTGTCTAGTACTCATCATTCTTAAGAAATTATAAGAGATTCATGAGAATTGAATTGAGTAGTTTGACCTGGTGAGATTCTAAGTGGTAGGGGCAGAAAGATAATTGACAGACAACATAGTTTAGGTTTTGGAAAGAGTCCTAGCTTCATGGAACTAATTTGTCATCCATCCAAGTAAATGATAGAGTAAAGATTTTTAAAAAATTTTATATATACTAGTTCCAACTATTGATATTTTCCTAATAGTCCTAAAAGTGCATTTCTATCACGAATATATAGTGAGGTTTGATTAGAATGGACCTTGATCTAACAAGATTTTGACCCCATCTAGAGAATTGTATGAGAAACCATGCTTAGAAGGCTTATAAAGTTATTTGATTGTAATAGTTCTAAAGTCAATATATCTTTGGTGGCACAAAAATTTAGCATAGTTGAGTGAGTTTTGGGACTATATTCATGAATGTCTGTTTTAAATTTATTCATATTCTTTACTCCCAGTTCAAAATTTTTTAGATGTTTTATTGGATTATGAAATAAAGATTTTGCTTATATTATGAAAATATTCCTCTTTGATGTAAAGTTTGTTATGAATTTTGTACGTAATTATGGCTCCAAAACATTGTTCGAATTAGATAATGGAGAAAAATCAAAAGCATAAAGTAGAGTTGGCACCAAAAGGTGATATATGATAGAGCAAAATCATAATAAGAAAAGTTAAAAGTGAGGTGATCGAACAAAGGAGAGTTCAAGACAACTTAGTGATAATGACATTTATTGACTACCTAAAGATGACAAAAAGTTTGTTGGTGAAGGTAAAGAGGTAAAATCAATGAGTTTTTATCACAAATAATAAAAATATAATGAATTTTTGGGTAAGGTGGAATGAATTGAACGAATAAACCATTTTTATTGTCATATTATAATTGAAGGAGTCCATCTTTTTTATTACATTGGTGTTAGATATGAGAGCATGTGAAGAAGAATGAGAGCAAAATAATTTCTTATGAAGAAACGAAAATAGACGGTATATTTTATTTAGAATGATATTATGAAAAAAAAAGACAATGAGCTAAGAGTGATTCTCATTTGTTTAATAAACTGTCTTAAATTGCTTTTTTTATGTAGCCAATAAAGGTTGGCATTGAGTCAAGTAGTAATGAAGATAACTTTACGGTTGTAAGCGCTAAAAGTTGTTAAGGAGTTGGTCAATTATAATGATTCTAAGCCTAGAGAGGAAATCCTAAACACATCTTCGTGGCCAATTGATAACACATTTAAGAGCCAAGATTTTAAGGAGATGATGTCAGTGACAAAGAAAATAATGTGCTAAAAATTTATGATGGGTGGATTGGGGAATTCGATAGTTTCAAGTGTTTGGACAAAGGTTGCGAATCAAAAGCTCGTCACAATATATGAATAAGAATTTGAAGAGGCTTAGGAGTTCTCATCACATCACATATTAGCGAACAAGGGTTGTAATGCAGGGTTGAAGGAAAATACTATTAGAACAAGACATCTAATTTCTTCTCTCTAGAAGAGTGAAGGGAGAACTATTTAAAATTGGACATCAAATAGATCAACCATCAATTTAAGTGGGCAAAGTCAATTATAGATTTTGGGCATAATAGGAGTGTTTACATTATCATCCCTTGCTAGAAAAATGTAGTTTACATAGTAGATAAGAGCTTGAAAGCTAGAAAACCAATAATAAATATATATTAAAACAAGTTGAACGGGAAGAAAAAGTATGCCTTCTAACCTTTGGATGAAAGATAAATGCAATAAGATCACCCTGATATCATGGTAAAGTTCAGGCATTTGAATTCAATTGAACTGTATGATTCAAACTTTACAGGAATTTTTTTTTATTGAAAAAAATATCAAGAACTTCTGCCTCAATAGAATATAAATCCAATGTAGAAAAGATTATCTACCATTAATATATTACATAGATGGTTCATTATGGAATAAGAAGATGAAAGAAAGGAATTGAGTGCCATCACCATGAACCCATCAATTTGAAATGCTCAAAAGAAGGTTTAAGGAAATTTTAAAAAAATAGAACTTATTATTGTGGTGTTTAATCAATTTTACACACAAACACTTTAATGGAGGAGATTTTATATGTTGAATTTGCTTTAATCTTTCTTGTAAGGATACTATAAGAAAGCTGAAAAAGTTTAATGATATGGGTTAATGTGTGGTTAGGGTTATGATTTATGTGGGATTATGAGGACAAAAAGGGGTGTACTAGCTTAGGAAATTTTGTGGTAGAGTTTTTATTTGTGTAGGTATAGATTTGGAGATGGGTAGAGTTTAAGCAGAAGTCCTAGAAGGTTCTGATAGGATCAAGAATTTTTAGAAGTGAGAGAGTAACCTATAGATAGATAGATAGATATTCTCGCTCGGCTCTGTTAGGGTTTCACCTCATGGCGAACCATAGTAATTGTTACGGCTTCGCTGCTTCTTCTCCTGTGTCTTCACGCCTGATTTCATTTCGTCTCCCCGTCTTCCGGTCTTACGAGTTTTTCCCGGCTCTGAGGTGCGGCTGGTCTCCCATCTTTCCGTCTCGCGAGCTTTCCCGGCTCAGGAGTTCCTGGCTCTATGGCTTGTCTTCCCGTCTCGCGAGTTCTGCGGTTCGTTTTTCTATCTCACGAGTACAACTCACGATTTTTACGGCTCCTCTGTCGCTCGTCCCGTCTTATAGCGTGTTCTCCTTTTCAGCTTTGGTTGTTTCGACGTGATTTTTCTCGTGTTTATCAGAGCTGCTTTCTTTTTAACGCCCCACCTCTATCTTTGAGGATGGCTTCAGACATATTGTATATAGCTGTCCTTGCGTGTCCACACCTCAGGTACACCTAAATCGTGTTATTTCCCTCATTCGTTTGAGTGGGCAAAGGACATCAAGAAACATGGTAGGAAGAATGGGAAGTCTACCATCTTTTTTACAGAAGCTGAATGTATTCAACTTGCTTCCTCCTGTCGTCTGAATTTGGTTGAGAAATTTTTATATGGTCATCCCAAAATGAAGCTTATTCACAAGGAATTTAAACTTATGCACCTTGTTGGGGAGTGAAAAATTGGACTATTTGATGGGAGACACATTCTTATTCAAATTAATAATGAAGAGAATTACACGCTTATTTGCTAGAAGGATAATCTGGATTGATAACATAACAACAAAGATTCTGAATTGGTCTGTAATTTTGACCCACAGACGGAACCGCCAATTATTCTGGTATGGACTCGCCTTCCTAGTCTGAAATTTCATTATTTTTCTTAAAAAATGTTGTACTATATTGCCTCAGCTTATGGCAATCCACTCAAGACAGACATTTCAACTTTTAATCTTTCTCATACATCTGAACCCAGAGTACTTGTTGAAAGAAACATTACTTCTTCCGCTTCTGAAGAAATTTGGTTGGGCACACAGCACCATGGATACTGGCATAAGGTAGAGATTGAGCATTTTCTTCCGTATTGTTCGAACTGTCGAATGTTCGACCACTCCAGTTCTCAATGTCATCATTTACACACCCACCTTAGACCAAAAAAGCAAAGTGTTCCGCTAAAGGCAGTGATTCCATCTCCTCATGATCAGCTCCAAGTTATTGACACTATTGATCATCAAAAGAATACACCTGAAAATGAAACTATCCCCGCAAGCAATATGTCAACCATTCAGTCTCCACACAGTGTTGTAGCTTCCCCGTCATTGGAACCTCCTATCGTGGAGGCAAGGTAGATTATTCAGAATATGCTTGTCCTAGAACCTAGCACTGATATTATAGGTGGAAACACTTCTACTGCTTCATTACCGCCTCATCAGGTCTAGAAAGATGTCAAAATTACTCAGACTCATGGGGATCATGATGTGCAACGGCCTACACCTGTCCGACCACCTTTGGAACAATCCATTGATCAGAAAAGTCAATCCTCGGATGAGGAATGACAGGTCTACACATCCAGGAGGAAGAAGAAGAATGGAGACCTATTTGAGCTCAGAAATCTGATGGATGATACTTTGGTTACTTCGAGTAAAGGTACACACCTTACCAATTTGTTAGTCGGCTCCATTCCAAGAATTAGAGGCAAGAGGAGGACTAAAATGGAACGTCCCTAACACTTTTGGTCATGTTAGTGACTTTTTGGTTTTTAATCTTTGTTTATCTTTGCTTTATTGGGTTTTTGTGTATGTTGTATTGTGTAAATTGAGCCTTCTTTTAGGCTCTCATACAATCTATTTGTACCTTTTCCTCTTTAGTATAGTAGCCCTTGGGCTTATATATATATATATATATATATATATATATATATAGGTCAATATATATATATATATATATATATATATATANTATATATATATATATATATATATATATATATATATAGGTCCTATCCTGTATGTCTTCATAATTGGCAAAAGATCAAGTGTCTAAGAATAGGTATGTCAATAGCAATCATATGGCTTGCAAATGATGTAGTAAACAGCTCCTTAGAAAAACAGTAGTAGGCACAACCACCTCTAATTTCAATTGAGAATTTAATATTGCAAATGATGCATGAACTAATGGAAGAGCAGCAGCTACCAAGAAAATGAAAGATAAATTCTAAATACTAATTTGTTCATTTTGTGTTTGATAGTAAAATTTTCAATATTTTTAAATAGGCAAAATATTCAAAAAATTAGGCCTATAAATTTCATGAAAAGAGCAAAGATTAGATGCTTTCAAATTTAAACCTTCACTGTATTCACAATTTGAAGTGCCAATCCATCATTCCTCTCAAACCTAGAAGCAATATCAAATTCTACGTAAACTACAAAAATAAAAGAACTAAAAAGCAAATAGTAGTAGCATCCACTAGCAAAAGTTCAGCAAATATAAAGCTAAGTGTAAATTAGCATCATTGAAATAATGCGGACAAAGCTAAGGAAATGCATTTCAAATGAGAATGTGATAGGTATTCTCGTTAGATTGTGATTAACATTATAGGATCATTGAGAGAAAAGTCCAGTGTAATATACTTTTCAGGATAATCTTAAAATGATATGACAAGGGCTAATGAGCCCAAAGGGCACTAATGAATTATAAATCTGATATAAATTTGTGAATAACGATTTCGTACAGCTGAAAGAAAATTTATCACCTTAGAATAAGGGAGTGGCCTAACAAGCTTAGAAATCTCATCTTTGGTGAAAACAAGGGCAGATTTGTTAATGGTTGCTTACACTATGGTGTAACTAAGTCATTATTAAAAAATAAAGGGAAGTGTTTGAATAAAGAGGAATCAAATCCTAGAATATTTAACCCACTAACAATCTTGAAAAAGATGAAAAAGGAAAATAATTAGAGACTCAATTTAGGCGGTAGGAGGGTAGGAGGACAACCTTCACAGAGTAATAGGCCACCAAAATAACTGGCATTAATGGAGACTAAATTGGATTTTAAGCTGAAACGTCAAGAGCAACTATAGGGAGAAGGATGAGATGAGATCCAATAAAATGCTTATCACAAAAGAGAAACACGATAGGGTAAGGCTAGAATGATGGTTGTAGCACCATCCAAAACCAAAGTAGTTAATTAAGCAAATGCCAAACTTGAAAGGAATAGTAGAATCACCACTAAGAGAGAAGAGATTAGATGGCAATGAGAGGGCAATCATAAATATAATAGGAATTGGTCTTGAAAGCTTTCACTGATCATACTAAGAACATGATAGTGATGTAATGAGGAACTAATGCTAAAGAGCATGTACCTACACAATCATGAGCATGTGCTTACGCAACCATGAGCATGAAGAGAAACACGGCGCTAAATAAAAGGCAGAATATTTCTGTGAACAAGATTGAACATGAGCTTGACAAAGCAAGGGAGTGATGGAAAGTGAGTTTAGTCACATGTGCATAGCCTTAGATGAGCGGGGGCTCGGAACAAAGCATATAGATAAGTCGTGGTGATGTATGACATGTGAATGTAGCACCACACGATCACTCAAGTGTGCAATTTGAATTATGAACATGAGGTCAGAGAGCTTACTAATTGTTTGGGCACCAAGGAACATTACAAAAGAATTTAAGGTGGATCAAAAATTTAGCAAGTGATGAAGTGCGAGTGTAAATAGATTTTAAGATTATATTTTATAGAAAGGTCAAACCCTTGTTAATGGATTCTAAAATTTATAGAAGAGAAGTAGAGATGTCTGGATGATGGTATAGTAGATAAAAAACACAAAAAAGATAACATAATCCTAATAAGAAAGTGGAGGTTTTAATCATCAAGATAAGAATTAAAGATAACTTTTTAATTTGAACTTCAAGCAAAATAATGTCCTAATTACATTCATTAGGATTGTTTATAAATTACATTAAGTTAAGCAAATAAGAAATTTACGTTCAAATTGGAGTTCTGAATGTTTGCTTGAAGTATATATCAGTTGACAAGATGCCTTATTCAGTCACATGTTCTCCTTCACTTAAATATTAAATTGGAGGGGGAAACAAATCATGCTTGGAAGTATATCGAATCAACCAAGCTCCCACAATATCTCACTTCTCAACCAATCTTTAACTGCAACTGGATTTGAAATTTAAAATTATAGTGATGATTAAAATATTTCGTGAAAGTTTGTGGGTCTTGATTTGGGGTCTTATGACTAGTATGTGCAATAATCAATGGTCTATATCAATTCTACCTCACCATCAAATACTTTGCTCTATGTGGTTAAATCAGATGTAACCATAAAAGGGTCAAAATTCTGCAACAAAAATTATTGTGTCCGCAAATGTGGTTAAGTGTTTGTAGATGTTAGAACATAATGTAGTGTGATGATCATATTAATTGAGAAGCATATAAAGAGAGGCACCTATAAAAAAATGGATTTATAGCTTCTACAAGCTAGAATGCATATCATAATGCTTTGTAAAGCATTCGTATTGTGATATACAAATGCAATGAAAATAAGGGTCGAGAAAATAAATAAAAGTGGCAAAATCAAAAGAAAAAAAATCAATCCAATGTTCCTATGGATGATCATAGGCATTGAATACATTACATAGGGCAAGTAAATGTAGAATAAAATATAAGCACAATCAATATATTTACATGGTACATATTTTTTATAAATAGTTGTAACATATTCATCGAAGTTCTTCTCAACTTGTGGCGTAGGCAAACAAAGTTTTGCAAAAGATGATAACATAAAATGAATGATGAATCAAACCAACCATATCAAGTAATGGAAATAAAAGCTTTATAAAAGGATTAATGATTGGAAACAATAATGGATGGTAGGTTTATGGCGTGGAGGTCTAATTTGGGGTTGAGGGTAAAAGAGGGTGGTGTATAGTGTGACATATAAGTGAAAAATTAAGACTAGCAGAAAGAGATCTAATTTAGACTAATATTACTCCTGCATCGATGGAAAATGATTATAGAGGGCAATTTAAGATAAATAGTTGTGATCTGGAGCTTTTGGTGGAGTTTTAAAATGTCTAAGGGCTTCTAAATATAAGGAGAATAAGAAAGGTTTACGCTAATCTCGGCCGAAGTTTCATTAAAAGCTTATGTCTAAGGGCTTCTAAATATAAGGAGAATAAGAAAGGTTTACGCTAATCTCGGCCGAAGTTTCATTAAAAGCTTATAAAATATATGTTGAGGGTTGTTGATGATGGGAAGTGGAATTAGGATGGTATTAAGATGTGTAATAGTATAGACATTAGAATGAAGATAGTCAGAAAATAATTACGAAAGGATAGCTAATTATCCCACTGAGAAGAAACTGCCATTGCTTTAGAATAATTACTTTTGTAAATTTTTATATCATCAAAACGCCAACATTTTCATTCCATTTCCATCATGTGATAGTTATAATTAATAGATCAACAACTCGCTTGATTTCAAGTGGTCAAGCTTAGAAGTAAGTCTCTATTTATGCATTTATCTGATCCATTCCCCACCAATTTTTCTTCATTAACTTAAAACAAGTTGACCCAATTTAAGGCTCATGCAGACAATAATCTCCCCATTTTTAATGATCACAAGCATATGTTAGCAAAGATTATGAAAATGGTGCAATTAACATTTCATCTCCATCTCAACTATATTTAGTATTTTAAATCATTTTAAATGATTTAACATGTATAATAATTCCCCTACAAGATGCAACCAATGTTCCACCTTAATGTATGCAATATGAAATAAAAGTAAAAAAACGCCTTAAATTTATTTAATGGTTTGATATGGAATAACTTGATATCTTGCCCTTTTACTTGACTTCATAGGTATTGTATCTACCATAATGAACAAAATCCATATCAAATAGTCTTGTCATACCTAAAAGAATATATTGTCCCTAGAAAGAACATCACACGATATTTAGTTCGCATAATTTCCAATTTTGAAAGCACTAAACTTATAACGGTTGCAAACAAGGCAATGATATTCACCTAGCTTATATGAAACGTAGGATGTGAGTTACGTGTAAATTAATTAGTTCTTGTGTATGTATGACAACTTGCACTACTTTATCAATGATTAATACACGCCTCTTTTCATCACATGATGCATACATTTCAAAAGAAAAAAAAATTATTCTTCAATCATAGGAATTATAATATAAAACTGAAAGACAATTGTATAACAATTAAAGGGGCGACAATAGACTCATCATCAGTGTCATAATTTGCCAACCAGGCTTGAAAGTATACCCGAGAGACACAAATAATGGGACTATTGATAAATTTAGAAATAACCTCAATAAGTATAAGCATGACTGCATTAATATATGCCTACCAATAATACATCAAAGCATCAAATCCAATAAGGTATATTAGTTTATCCACCACAATATAATTAAAAGTTCACAACTGCAATAACTTGTGTGGAATAAATCACCATAAAATGCAATAATTTTTTTCTCTACAATGAATTACTTTTCAATACTAGTGAGTGAATTCTGAGTTGCCCTTTCAGCCAAAGATTTTACAAAACTAGCCATTCATGACCTGAATACTTCTACAGCTTCCGGAGAACATGCGCCATCTGCAGCAATGCAATGCAGTAGATAGCAGCTCACTTCTATACTATATTGTGTTTCGGGTCGTGTTCATGTTCACTCTGAGCCTGATAAACAATTGGACACACCGGTAACCATACATGTAGAAACTGTTCTCATGAATATCATTTGATATATAACATCCACAGCAAGATCAATCACAAAAAAGTTATTGTAAAGCAAAAGGTCATCAACAGTTATGAAAAACAAAACGGTGTTTCAAAATCTCCTCATACAGAAATCCATCAGAAGTGCAGACATCTTCACAAAACATAGAATGTATAAAACGATCCATCAGTGCTTTAAGGAAATACTCAAAATTATTATTCTTCTTACAACAAAATTTGGTTGTTTTGCGATCCATACGAGATAGCCCATTGTTTTGGAGAAATATTTTGTATTATTGATGCATTTCTAAATGAGAAGCTCTTAATGCAATTAATTCTCCCTATATGCTGAATTTTTATATTTTTCAGCTACATGTGTACATTTTTGCAATGCTTAGGCTTGTAGGCTGTGTAAGAATTGCTTTTTGTTCATATTGCCCTACTCTCAATTCTGTACATCATCACCTGTTGTCATGGATGAGTCATTCTGGGCCTGGGTTTCCATGTGTGCATGAGCATGATTAAGAGTGTAGGAGTACAGGCACCATGGAGAGAGAATTTAAATATGGAAAAGGCTAAATTAGCCAAAAATAAAACCATGTATTTTGGCAAATTTTTACGTTATTTTAACATTGCATTTTTAAATATTTACCATTTGAACCCGCATTAATTATCATAAAAGCTCCCACTCCTCCTTTGACATATCAAGATTTTCAAGCTCTCCATCTTCCCTTACAATCTGCAACAATACAAAAATATTTGCGTGATACATGTTGTCAATAAATAAATTTAAAACTTCACATGATAAAACGCAAGATTTCCTATTTTCCTCACGGTGTGCCTTCTGGTGTGAGTGTTGAATTCCACTATGACTCCTCCAAAGTACCTGCAGCACTCACAAAATCACTTCAAAGATAAACGATCACGACAGTTACAATACCAAGCAAAAAAAAATTTGATGTGCCGAACTAGAAGTGCATGTTATTTGGAAGAATGTGGAAAGTTCTAAGAACCCGCATGTTTCTGGTCAAAGCAGGCGCACTTATTCCTTTCATAATATATATTCATATAATAACAGCATGCAAGTACTTCATACTTTCTATGGATGTAAGCCGGAGCTTTCTGTTGCTCTTGCATAAATAAAATAAAATAAAACTACATGGAGTGCTGTTTTAATTTAAATCAAGTGCACCCTTCTCAGCTCTTAAGTTCTCCAAGCAATTTTCTCATTGTTTGTATTAAAAGGATGGAAATAACACTCATCAATTATGCTCCTCTTAAACGAATTATGGACTCACTGGAGTGATCAAAATTCCACCATAACATCATCCTTCTTTTATCTAATTATAAACTGAAGCAGGTGTAGATTTTTAGACTTCCTACTTTGCCCACATATTTTAATGTAATTTTTTTACTCCCAATTTCGCCCCACTTTTTGTATTAATTCCAGGTTAATAATTACAGAGAGAACTCCAAACACGCGCAAACAGATTACAGCGCCAAATGAATGGTTCTTGCGGATAATGGCACGATAACAGCTTTTTGGATGAATGCTAGGATGGGGAAATACATATTCGAAGTAGTGATGGTGATGAAGTTCACCTAATCTGCTCTCCGCCACCTCACTTCATCTTATTTGCAAGTCCCAATTAATTGATCCAAAAAGGGAAAAAAAAGCCGCATAATGAGAGAATAAATAATAATAATAATAAGTCAATGACATCATGGCTTTTCGGACAGTATCCCTATAATATTAGCTAAGCCGAAAGGCACATCAAGAACATGTCAATGGGCGTCCAAAAGGACCTACTTTTCATCTCCTCTTATTATATCCTAATGATTCATCTATAAATGAAAACATGTCATAAGCCAATGTGCAGTCAATTGACAACGCTAGCATAGGGAAAGAAAAATAATCTTGGAGACAAGCTTTATTAAAATCATGGAAGTTAATTTATGAGTCTAATCATTCTTTTCTTTTTCAATAGTGTTATTGATAATCTAGTCAGCATATCTCTTCTTTAGATAAAACCCACATCAATAAGTTCATCAGTGAATACAATCACCCATTTTTCAACTTCGAGTTGCATACATCTTGGTGGTTGTTTGAGAAGTGACGTCTCTAGGTTTATAGTAAACTTGAAAACTATCAATTCTCAAGGGAAGTCGAGCATATCGGCAAAGGCCTATGCAAAATAGTCCATAAATTCACAAAACAGCATCTCGAATAATTCAGCTCTCTTTTAAGGGGAGGTGCTAATGAAGGTCCTAAAGAAATTTGACCACCATATATCTTTGGATTTTGGCTTGACTTTTATGCTTACACAAGTCGATGCGGTGATATCATAGATATTGCCCTCTTAATTGTTTCATTTCCTTTGGCAATCAACGTGTAACAGCCTGTTACTTGAGGATCGATGAGTTGAACATACTTAGGCGGTGTAATTACCATGATCCATTAGTATTTGGGAACAGTTTCCTTCTCACAATACCTCAAAGAACGAGCCTCCCTACAATTCACTCAATATGGAGTTCATGCAATTGCATTAGACGTCGAAGGTTTGAAGAAAAATACAAAGGTTGTTTTGTAGATACATCTTTCAGACCGAAGTGTTAACATGGCAATGGAATTTCACGTCAAGAATTTCGTAGTTCTATAAAATAAGATTCACAATTCATGATGCTTAAGCAACAAGTTCAAACATCTATATGAAATGTGAAATCACTAAAATAATATCCACTCGTCTGTATTTTATATCTGCACATTTAGGTGGGGTTTCATTGGATAGAAATATGCAGATACAAGCAAAATCATCATGTGCCATTTCAACTCCATAATGTGTGAGGATATAGCAAGGTATCTGCATTTACGTTCATTAAGAAGCTACCAAAATTCCTGTGAGTTTATTTTTGTTATTTTTTTTTCCCTTTTGCGTAACTTCCTTTTACAGATTTAGTCGAGCCAGCTGTCTCATTTTATTTTTTCATCATTTGATTTTTTTCGAATTGTGTATCAAAGAACATATTTTCACACTAATAAATTTTGAGTAAAATCTGGCAACACATTACCAACTCCATGTGAAGCGATAGAGAAACTTGGGTGTCCTACAATGTTAATAAAGTGGTTTGGGTGCACTACATGAGGTATTGCAGCGTAAAACTTCATCTCGCCACACCAATTAGGCAATTAGGGGCTAGTGCTAGTGCAAGTGCATTTCTGTCAGATAATCATGACAGCAAGCATCTGGAGGAGTTTAAAAAAAATAATCCTAGACTATATTACAATGAAATTGGTCAAAAACAACAAGTCTTTATCCCACTAAGTCGGGCCGACTACATGAATCTTTTTTCTCCATTGTGTCCAATTGAGCATCATATTTTCATTTGATTCTAATAAATTAATATCATTTTTTGTACAACATGCCCAAGTCTTTTAGGTTTAACTCTACCTTTCTTGACATAATTCAACTCTAAAACATCCACTCTCCTAATAGGGTCATCAAATGATCGACATTCAACGTGATCAAACCATCTAAGGCAACTCTCTCCAATCTTGTATGTCACTGGAGCTACTCCAACCCTTTCACGGATATATTCATTTCTCATTTTGTCTCTCCGAGTAAGGCGACTCATCCACCTGAGCATTCTCATCTCACCAACACTAAGGCCTCATTTGAGAGGGCTTTATTTTTTGAAAAAGTCCGTCTAAATGCTATAGGCAAGAAAGGTCCTTTAAAATTTACGGTTGATAAACTCATACCATCGTTTGAATAACAATTTCATTTACTTTTTAACATTATCAAAAAGACTATTATAGGGGTTGGGGGGGATTTCTCTATATCGTCGTCCACAGGAGGTTCTAGTGTCATTGGTGGTGGATCTGGGACCATTCTCTCGATGATATTCTTGCAAATCTCTCTCTGCTTGGATAGGCCAGTTCTTCTCTTATATTGGGTATTTTGGATATTTAAATTTTCCCAACAAGGAACATTGGGCGGCAGGCAAGAAGTCGTGGAGATTCGGCGTTTTGAAATGGAGAGAAAATGTCGTTGAGTTTGCCGCAACTTGCTCCGAAGCTGAAACACCAAACAGGCGAGAGCGTTTTGTCACCATTCTCTGCGACGAAACGGCGCTCCGCCTCGCTATCAAACGAAGCATAAACTTAATTTTATACTTCTCTTTTATAGGCCAATATTATGTGCCACAAAGCATTGTAGGTCTCTCTGTCATCCTGCAAAATTTTCATTTGTATCTAAGAGTTTCTATCACACAATAAGCCCAATGCATGCCTCCACTTCAAACATCCAACTTGAATTCTACTAATAACGTCCCCATCTGTAGCACCATCGTTTTGAACAATAGACCGGAATATCTAAATCGTTCAGTACTTTTAAGGATTTGATTACCAATTATTACAACCCCGCCACTAAGTCTACTAATAAACTTACATTCCATGTATTCAATTTTAAATATGCTCAAACGAATGTCTTTAGATTCTAAAGTTTACTTCTAAAAATAATTTACTTTCCCCTGAACTCTCTCTCGTCTTAAACTTATAATTCATATTATAAATCTTCCCTACAACTTGCTAAGTGAAGTGGGCACCTTTTGACACTGTTACTTGAGCTTTGTTAAACTAATATAATGTGACAAGATCAGTAGGACATATTGACTTTATAGTATCAATTTTGCATAACTTTTCTAAAGCATTAACTATTAATGGGTGGCATAAAGCACACTTTACCAAGCCAACGATATGATAAGCTCGACCATAATATCTTTTTTTCCCAACAAAAAAGGGCCTTCCTAGTTTGGCCCAAATTTTTCACTACATTGATCTATGTAGAAACAGTACCTGCCCTCCTTGGGCAAATCATATGTTACAAGATTTATTCATCGTTGCTTGATAGCTTTCTAAAATTTGTTATGCCATAAATCACACTTTATCTTAAGCATTTAAGCAGATCAAGTCATATAAGGCCGTTCAGCCTTATCAGACCATATTATATGACATGGTAGAGTAAGAGTGGCTATATACCTTTAAAGGGTTGCGTCCTTGAACCAGAGCATACAAAGATTCTAATCACGGTAGGTTGCATTAAACATCTGCCAAAAATCTATAAGTTTGTGTCATTCTCCTTTATTTTTAGAGTCATTTTATGCAAAATGATATGAGTATCATCATTTGATGTATCATAGTGAACTCATAAAAAAGACACATTTAAAGACGACATTGTCATCTTATATGATTGGAAGTAACATTTCAAATCCATTGACACTATCGTATAAAAGCACATCCACAATTTTGTCTTCGTGGAACGAAACTTTAAATCACTTTGAGAAATAATTGATACCCTCTAAAATGAATGGATGTCCCACAGAAGAGGGTCGTCAATTGGTTCTATAATATTAATACCTGAGCTCTCGAATGAATATGACACCATCATAAAGTTTAGGCTGAACATAAGATCCTCGATGGAACCAACTTTGTAAGCCTAAAGTCATGATGCAAGCTAGTCTCCATCTCTGACAAGGCCTACGGTATAACAGGATGAGGTCTCTGACTGCACCAACCCTACAGGCAACAACATGCAGTGATCTTCATCCCAATTTATCATATATCAACGATATGGTACAGCTCGAGTTATGTAATGGCACTATGATGAGGGAAAAGGTCTTAAATGGAGGAAGATTCCTAAATTAGCTTTCAAATTGTCTAATCCCTTATCCGTCATCAAGAAGGGGGAAGGGGAAGAGGGCCTCATCTATAGTTGGGTAAACTTTGTTCTGCTTAGCGTTCTGGAAAGCAACCAAGTGGTCTACTTATGAACACCTATTGTCCAAATATCTATGTTCATTACAGGCAGACAAATCAAGAAAGCAATGCTCATGCTAACCTGCTAAGCTTCAAATAGTCACGCAAACCAATTAGGGGAAATATGGGCATATTGATAGAATTCAATTGGGTCTGTTAAGTGTCTTTTTCCAACCAATAGATTTATTTTAGATTAAATGAACAAATGCAATTAAATTGGTGGACATTTGTACAAAGCAACCTTAACAAGCTGAACCTCTCTATTGAAGGCTACATGCTTTAGCATATGTAAACTAAAAGATGAGCATACCTTTTATTCCGCGGGCACCAAACTCGAACAACTTCCCAAATACAATTTCGTGAGGTAATCTTCTTTTTAAATGGAAAAATACTATCTGAATTTCCTGCAATACCAGAAGTGGTTCACCTTAGCATTATTGATAAACAGAAAATTATAAATCTCACAAGCTTCTCAACCTCAGTAAGTTGGCTTAAACAACAAATCATGCCCTTCAATAATGGATTTCAGTGGTGGAAACTTAATTTATCTTTTTAAGAATGTATGTTAAAAGACAAAGATTTGGTGGGATTTACTAACCTATGCTGGACTTTCCATTCGTGTAATCCTGCAAACAACAACGCCACTTTATTCTTACACAAACTCCAGAGGGATCTTAAATTTGAAAAAATCAAGTAGAAAGGAAAAACGTAAACAGTAAACGGTCTTAACAACTGTAGAACTGAATTTGAACCAATTCGATCGAAGTATAATACAACAGTATGCTGATTGAACGCTTCCTGTATTTTGATACGTTGGAAAGCTATACAAACTTGTGAATCAAGTGGATTGATATTTCAGCATCCAAACATAAGCTCAGGTAGTTTATTCCTTCTCAATGCAAGTACCCTAAACTGGTGAAGCATATAAATAAAAATATATATATTCTAGCACATTCAAATGACAAAAAGTTTATGTACTTCCATACAAACTAATGTAGGATGTGATCCGACACATGTACACCAAGAAAACATAAACCTTTATTACTATGGATAATTTTAGCATCCTGTTGAGTTTGAGTCACCTTTTTTGTTGAGCTGAGCCCAGTCTCTTAGTTTTAAATACACAAACGCACAAATATCTACACTAATGTTTTTATTTTAAATGTTATATGCAACGTAAACACATGAATGCATAAAATATGAATATATTTATAGACTATAGTACTACGGTATGCGTGCGTGTCTATATATGTGTGTGTGTGTGTGTGCACGTGCATATGCACTTATATGAGTGAAAATGCACAGATATAAGTGTGTTTTTAAATGAATTGAGTAGATTGAACTAACTCCTTGCGAGCAATCCTTGAGAAGGAAAACGATTTTAATTGAGTTGATTAACATTCATATTATTATTGCGAGAGTTTGGAGTTTCAAACAAAGTTAACCCACAATATGCAATAATTGAGTTAAGATTTTCTACCCCACTAAACGCAGAAAAAGATGACCCTTTCTTATGCAAAAGGTAGCCATAAGAATAATATAGAAAACAAAGTTGAATGTAATCAAGGTCGGTTATAGCATAACAGATTTCTGGGTTTTCCTATTAGTTTGGTTCACTAGCTCATAGCCTTATTTTTTTCTTCATGAAAATAAGCCACCATCAAGCTTTCCGCAAGTAAACTCTTTAAACATAATGCTTTCCAGAATCAGTGCGCCTAAATAACAACAAGAGAACTAAATATAAAAAATATAAGTGACCGTCACTTTTTGAAGTATTGCGTAAGCTTCAGCCCAAAGAGCATGTGTTGCCATTTCAGAATGAGAGAATTTTGTATTTTTTACAGCTAAAACCAATGTATGATTGGAACTAACTAACCTGTAAGTCAATCACGTGCAGATGCTGTGTAAGAAACATAACATAGATTACACTTCCAGCAAAGAAGTATTTCTAAAAAAATTAACAAAGGATACAACAGGCTAATAATTAGAGGAAAATTATAGTATATTAGACTTACCTAAAGATTCATAGGCTTGCTTAGTACCAAAGTGCGGAGATTAAAGACTTCCATAGAGAAGGATTAAAGTTCCATGGAAAAGGGTGGGTTAAAAGTGCTGAAAATCCCGAGTCTGAATGAAAAAAGACATCTCAGCAGGACACTGTTTGGAACTAGGATTGACAGATTTGATTGTAGGAGGAAAAATAAGGATAACATATCCATAGATATTCATCATAAATAAGCCAAAAACCATTTATGAATTAACTAAAAGACTTATTTAGAATTTAGTTTACCAAAACATCCAATGATTAACAAGATTGTTCTTACTATTCCAACCCCACCCATTTTATAAAAAAATATATATTTATATTAAATATTGAAGTCTACCATAGAAGAGACGGCATTATGAGGTGAGCTAGTCAAACTTATAAATTAAGGGCCATTGCCTGAATGTTAGTGAACTAAATAGTTTTACAGCTTTTTTATCTAGAAAATATTCAAGCAGCAAAAGTTTTCTATCTTTATGAATAAAATAAAAAAAGTTGACCATGGCTGAATTGAGAGCCATGGCATGATAATTGATCCTGCTAACTGTACAATCAATGAAACCTCTATTATCCGTTTAACTTCCCAAAATCCATATCCCGATATCTGTTAGCAAAGGAAAAAATTCCTTCAATTTTATGGAAATCACTCAAATAAGCAACAAAACTCACATGATCAATCTGCTAAAAGAAAAAGTTCTGATCTATGCTAGCTGGGAACACAAAGAAAGAGGAATTATTTTAGAATTTTGGAGAAATAGTATTATTTTAACTTCGTGCCTAGCAATATAATAAAGGACTTACATATTTTTCACGAAAAACTGCATTCTTCGTGGGAGATGAGGCTGCCATCTCATAAAGTACTAGCTGCAAAGCAGCATCGGAAGAGAATTTTAGCTTACTAGGTCTGCTACCTAGCTTCTGTCTGCAGCCTTTGGCACCACAATAGCAATTTTGATCTGCTCCAAATTGTACAAACCTGTATATAAATTCAGGCTTATAGCTTCCTAAGAAAATATCAAGCAATAGCGAATGAGCGATCACAGGGACAATATAAAACTGAAAAGTATTTGAAGTTCAATGGAGAAACATAGCAAATTCTCAGTTCATCATTGAAAAAGGAAATGATCTATATAGTGCCAGACTTATTCAGTGGAGCAATATAGAACATACTGATAATCATAAGTCAGTTCCTCTCCCTTCTCTATGTCACGAGTTGCAAATATGCCAATTCGTGTTTCACCATCAATTGTCCTATGAATGAAATTACATAAGGATGCTAACAACCAGAAAAAAAATATCAGGGGAAATAAGGTTCATTTGAAACAACCATTTTTGCATCTCGGTATTAGGTTGACAGCTGTGATTTATAAATCTGGATTTATTTCCTTTGTAAGTGGCATCAATAACCATATCACGATTAATCTCACAAAGATAAAAGTTAGTCTCCCCACAGTGCTTCATCTTCCAAAGCCTTTCCTCGCATGTTTTATCATCAATAACTGAGAATGACAGAAGAGGGGAAAGAAAGAGGTTAAAACATCGTTTAATTTTATCAGAAGGCAATATATTTCTAAGATCATGTTCATATGATAATTTTGCAATCACTCATTCCATAGATACTCATCTATAAAAGGAGGCATCACCTTCCCCAACATATTCAATCACAAAATCTCCTTGTCTCATGTCTTCATCTGTAACTAGCCCCGATCCGCATTTCTCAGTCTACAAGTTAAGATTTTGTATCAATACAAATTACATAGAATTGTGCACCTTGTAACTTTAATTGAAATAAAGGGAAGAATAAAAGTGAAAAAAAATTCGTTATGTTATGCTAGAATTGAAAAGCAGAGCTAAAAGGATTGCCTGAGGTAATCATCAGGAAGCTTTCAAAGTAATATATATATATATAAAGACAACATCTACTAAGAAGAATAAAAGGCAGAGGAGGCTTTCAATACGGAACAGAGAAACAAGGCATTTCTACATACTTAAATTTAATGAACAGGCGATAACCAAAAAATCCATAAGCACAACAGGTTAGTTAGAGTACTAACCAGAACATACATTAAGCGAATCCCATTGATGATAGAAGAAACTCTGCATGAATAATTTGCATTCAACTCTCGTACAAACAAGTGCACAATTTAATTAACATAATATGATAAAAGTTCATCATTAACATTCACCAAGGTGGCTTTAATATTGACGGACTTGAGGATAACAGAATCAAAACCCACAGATCCTTTCATGCAAACTCATACTAAAGAATTTTCTAATTATAATTGATATTTCTGAAGGAAATAATATATCAAATACTGGAGAATAATTCCACCAATAAGCCAAAGGTTTGTTCTTTCAAGTGCAAGAAATGTGAACTAGGATGGTAGTTTGTGAACCATGGACTTCTCAATATCTGGTAAGGGGAGAATCTCAATGTTATAATCAACTTTTATAATATTTTTTTTGGAATATTTACATGCATATCACTCAATTCTTATGTATTTACATATCTAACACCTAAGCTTCAATTTTTACATATAATCAACTTCTTAAGATCAGACAAAGGGAGAATCTCAATGTTATAATCAACTTCCATAATATTTTTTGCAAGACTTAGAGCCCGTTTGGCGCTGCTTATCAACAGCGACGCATTTTGGCACCACCGAATCGGGTGTTTGGTTACAACGGTGCAGCAGCGTATCTGACGCCGCACCCATAAATGCGGGCAGCTAGTATAACTTTAAACCCACGACCTGCGTTTCTTTCATATTATTGCCCCTTCCTAACCCCGCGTATTGGCCCTAACTCCCTTGCCTCTCGTCCGAGCTCCTTCACTTCTCTGCCTCTCTAGCACAGCATTTCTTGCCTCTTTGCTGCCTCTTTCGACTCTCTGCCCTAAGGCCGTTGCTTCTCTCCCGTTTGTGCCATAAGAAGCGATCGCCCCTCTCTCCCATGGTATCTTCTATCATTTTTCTTTAAAATTTGAAGTTGATTTGGAATGTGCGGTTTTCTTTGGGAAAATTGTGGCTTTGCTCTACTATGAATACTGATATTCGAGTATCACGAAAATGATATTTTGGATTTTGGTTTTCTCTTCCTTTTTTTTGTGTTATTTGTGAACTCTGCTCTACTCAAACTATGCTTTGCACTTTCATTCTTCATATTGGGATATCAACATACCTAACATCCGAAGCATTTGTGATTTTGCTCTGCCTTCACTCTGTTCAATTATTCTTTTTTTATGTGAATATTGGTTTGGATTTTATCGAGGATTTTGATATTTGCGAGAGACCGAACTGGAGAGACTTGGATTTTATCAAACATTTCAATGTGAATGTTGTTTTGAGCTAAAGATGAATTTGTAAAAAGCAATGTTTCGGGTGTTGTGTATGTTTTGAATATGTATGGGTGGTTTTATGGTGAATCCTATCTTTACAATGAGAATTTGAAAAAAAGTTTGGGAATTTGAAAAACAAATGCAGTGAGAATTTTGATATTTGAATATGGATTGGTATTTTATGATGTTGGTAGTGTTGGTGGTTTTGATGTTGGTAGTGTTGGTGGTTTTCTGGTGAAATAGTTTTGGCGATGTGGTGGTGATATTGGTGTTGATGGTGGTGGTGGTGGTGTTGCTGGTGGGGTGTTGCTGGTGTGGGTGCTTTTTTTGTGACATGGTGGTTGTGGTGTTAATGGTGGTGGTGGTTTTTTTGGTGAAATGGTGGTGGTTTTTTAGTGAAATGGTTGTGGTTTTGGTGGTGATGTTGTTTGTGGTATTGTTGATGGTGTTTTTTTGGTGACATGGTGGTGGTGTTGTTGCTGGTGTTGGTGGTGGTGTTGGTGATGGTGTTGATGGTGGTGGTAGTGCTTTTTTGGTGATAGAGTGGTGGTGGTATTGATAGATTGTTAGTAGTAGTGGCGTTGGTGGTGTTTTATTGGTGACATGGTGGTGATTTTGGTGGTGATGTTGGTGGTAATGTTAGTAGTGTTAGTGATGTTGGTAGTGTTGGTGATGTTAGTGGTGTTGGTGTTGGTGGTGGTTTTTTGGTGAAATGGTAGTGGTAGTGTTGGTGGTGATTTTTTGGTGATATTTCTTTTCATTTACCTTTTCGAGTTGTGGTATTTTAAATGACACTGTGTTTTTTTTTTTTTGGAAAATATTTGTTGCTTGTTTCTTTTCATGCTAGTATCATTATGGTTTGTCTGTCATGTGGAAAAAAATATCAGACTAATATTTTGTGAGTTCTAACTTAAAGAGGTGGAATTGGGAAATAGGCCAGCAACCTAATTTAATAAGAAGAGCTGGCAAAATATTATAAAGAAGTTCAAGGAAAGCACAAAAAGCGAATAAGATGGGATGCAATTGACAAACAAGTGAGATCGATTAAAAAGGGATTGAAAATTTTAGAAAGAATTGAAGTGAGGATCCACGGGCTTGGGTTGGGATCGAATAAAACGAACACTTAATGCTTCAAAAGAATGGTGGGCCGAGAGAATAGAGATAAGAATTTATGAAACGTCCAGTCCTTTTATCATTTTTTTTTAATTACATCAACATATTAATCACCCATTACTTTGTGACATTGATCCTGGCCTAGAAGAGAAGTTGGATCATATGTTTGGTGGACTCATGGTCATAGGCGATCATGCATGAGCCTCTAGTGAGAGAGGGTTTGTTGGCATAACCGAGCATGTGGATGTCGAGCAAATAGCTCTCCAATGAAGGCTTCAGCCCGAACCTCAATGAAGTTGAATCCACTAGTCCATCAAAGCGTCCTAGGATTGAAAAAAAGAAAGGTTGAAAAAAACAAAAAATATTGTGCAGTTTTCATTCGAAGTCAAATTTCATAGTTAGTTGTTTCGTGCACCAATGACCAATAGCACATCACAAGCAATTTCGATTAAACAAATGACGTGAATTTTATAAGCAACTCTAAAAATAAACGAGGATGTGTCGGTGTACTTGTTCTCTATGAAGTTGTTTGATCTAGAGAGAGTTCTTCATGATGGTGACCCTTGACCGCAGGGCCAATTATTTACGTTATTTTCATGACAACCGAGATGCATGAATTTTATTTTATTTGATGGATATTTTATGTTTGATTTCATGGGGAAATAATTTATATCACTTTCAATATGCTTCGATTTTATATCAGATAAATATTATTTGGCTTATACTGGATATTTCTTATAAAGAGGATTTATCAAACAGTTTCCTAATAGCAAATACTATTTTTATTTTGAGTTACTTTGCATGTATTTTTTTCTTGTGTGGATGGCCTGCGAGACAACCGTGGGTATAATATCTAGTGTGAGTATTTATTGCATGTTTAACTTTTTGGTTTGGAAGTCTAATGATAAGATATTCTACCTTATGGGTTCTTCTAGATGACCTATATGTTATCGGTTCTTGACAAGTATAAAATCACTATGAAGACAACCGAGTACCTCTCCTTTTTCAATCGTATGACTATTGGGGTTCTTCTGGAAGGCCTTTGAGGTGACGTGCATATGTGGCACATACGAGCTCTAATGACAATCAAAACGCCTTTTTTTCAAGATCTACAGTCTTCTTGTAGTGACAGATAATTTATTGCTTTATACTTTGTCCTCTGAAACCTCATATTTTTATAAAAAATTAATTAAAGATGTCTATTATTCTTCATTATTAATGTTGCATCTAAGGGACTGTTGTGCTTTATGATTTAAATTCTTCAAAAAAGATGAGTTCAACGACCATCAGAATCTCTAACCATTGTAATGTTACTGTGGACTGTAATGTTCTTTGCTTACTTTGAGACAGGTGCATAGTTACTGGAGATATATTTACAGGTGTCTAAAGAATAGAACAGAGAACTGTGACTTCTTTAAGTAAGCAGATGATAAAAACAATATTATGATAATAGAAACTATTTCATTGGAGAGATTATCTCGTGACATTAATCGGCTAGATTTTAAAAACAATATTATGATAATATTAATTGTTATTTTAATAATATTATTTTTAATTTTGATTTTTGTGTTACTATTTAGTGAAGTCTCAATTTTTATTTTGTGACATTCAAACTGGTCTGTTTTCAAATATAAAATGTATAAACAGGACTAATTCTGTTATAAATAATACTAAACTATAAGGGAAAAATTGTCATTTGTTCATAAACAATTGCAGTATAGTTGCTGCAAAACTGCACAGAACAAACAAACACTCAGTTTCCTCGCAATAGCTACGGCGCAGCAATTTCTTGGCACAGTTGTTGCGCCGCATCTTTATAATAAACTACAACTACCCCAAACAAACTCTTATAAGCATACCACTCAATTCTTATGTATTGACATATCTAAAACCTAAACTTCCTT
Source organism: Phalaenopsis aphrodite (assembly GCA_003013225.1). NCBI lineage: Eukaryota > Viridiplantae > Streptophyta > Magnoliopsida > Asparagales > Orchidaceae > Phalaenopsis > Phalaenopsis aphrodite. The sequence goes on from NEWO01000050.1 coordinate 2,258,299, forward strand.
TTTTTACATATATGTCACTTTACTTATGCATAAAAATGTGTATTTCACCTTTAAAAGTTAAAATAGTGACATTTTTTATATGATATAAAAAACTTGTGGTATAAACGTAAAAAATCAAACTTTAGGTGTTAGAAATCTAAATAAATATGAATTGGCTGGTATGTATGTAAATGCCTCTATCTTTTTTTTAATTCCTACATTGCTTTCTCTAAGCATGGGGTGTCAGGTTTGTAGGATTTTTTGTTGAAAAGGAATTACCAACCCCTCAAGCGCATGCATACATACATCACACGCGCATTTAACAAAAAGAGAGAGTTAGACTATATAAGGATATAATCACTCCCCTTTCACATCTTTTATATTTCAACAAAAATTTTAAATCACTAAGATTTGAAGCAACAAGAAATTTTATTGTTAATTAAAAAAAATTGATAGAAGCATAATTTTAGAAGCCTGGATCTTACCCATTCAAATTTGTTAATGAAGGTGAAATATTTGCAAGGAAATTAATTTGAGTTTATCGTATACATTATATATATATATATATATATATATATATATATATATATATATATATATATATATATATATATATATATATAATTATTTTATCATTGTCTAATTTTCTCTTATTAATATCTACCATTCTTCAATCATTATATACATATTTAATTTTCTAAATCAATCAATATTAGATCCAACATAATTTAATTAAAATAGCAAATTTGTAAAACAATTAAGTAGTTATGCTTAGATTATATTTTAAATTATTTTATGTATTGTACCAGATATATTAGATTTAAATACAATATGATATAGTATGAATTAATAATATAATATATTTTTTTACAAATCCTAATTGAGGTGCCAGCTCAAACATCTCGAGCCTTTAGGCCTCAAGACACACATTATACAATAAAAGACGTAAGCCTAATTGTTGATAGTGAGGTTTAAATCTCAATGAACTTTTTGTACATCTCAATTTGAGATACGCCTCGAAGCATGTACTCCAAATGTATTTTAAAAAAGGATACACCCGCACACACGAGCATACATGCATGCATGCATATTGCATATATGTATGTGTATGTGTCTATGCACAGA
>NEWO01000050.1:2259972-2278701 GCA_003013225.1 Phalaenopsis aphrodite
TATATATATATATATTATGTATGTATATATGATGCGAGCGTGTATATATGATGCGAGCGTGCGCGCGCACATAGATATATATATGTATATGCACACACACACAGATATATATATCTACATACACACACACACACATGTACACATACAAACACACACACACACACACACACACATATATATATATAGGTTTTGAGAATTAAGCAAGATAATTTTATTAATATGAAAAGGGGTACAGGTTACATGAATTTTAAAATAAGAAATATATCACACTCATATCTCCCAAATTATAATTAATCATTTCCTAATAACTAACTGGAAAAGAAATTAATTAATACTAATAACTTGTAACACTCCCTCTTAAGTTGAAACATAGATGTCAATCATGTTCAACTTTGATTTGAAATCATCAAACAATGGTGGAGAAAGATTCTTTGTGAGAATATCAGTCACTGGCTAGTGAATGAGACAAACAGATACAAATCTCCTAGAAATCGAGTTTTTCCTTGATAAGTGAAGGTTAATCTCCATGTGCTTGGTACGATCATATTAGACTGGACTATGAGCAATGCAAATGATGGTTTTATTATCAAAAAAGGACTGCTACGGGACAGTAACCAGTATACGTAACTCGCGGAGCATGATGTGCAACCAGATGGTTTCACACACCCCAAAGGACATAAAGTGAAACTCGGCTTCAACACTGCTACATGCAACCACAGACTATTTTTTTTTACTTTTCTAAGTGACAAGGTCTACCCACACAAATGAGCAATAACCTGAGATAGATCGTCGATCATGGACGGACTAGGCCCAATCAGCATCCGTATAAACTGCAACAGAGCAAGAGTTGTGACAAGAGAACTACAAACCTTAGTCTGGTGTGTCTTTTAAGTAGTGGAAGATCCAATGGATAACGGTGATATGGTGTTCATAGGGATCATGCATTAACTGACTTGCAATACCAATAGCACAACAAAAATTCGGGAGCATATGAGCGAGGTATATGAGCTTACCCACGAAACTTTGGTAGTTAATTTGCTCGCCGGAATGACACTGAGAACTTCCACAAATTTTTCATTAGAGTCCATCGAGATAGCTACCGATTTGCAAATAAGTAGATTAGTCTCATAGTAAATATATCACATATTTGTGCTGAGAAAGGCTAATGCCTCGACAGGACAGAGTTATTTCCCTGCCTAAGAAATACTAGAGAGAATTCAAGTCTTTCATCTCAAAAGACACAACAATGATGCCTTTGAGAGACTCCAAGTCGACACATGTTACATGGGAGCACGATGTCGTCGACATAGACGATGAGGATGGTCATACAGTTATCGGGTTAATGGCAAAAAAACAGTGTATGATCGATTGGGCATGAGAGAAATCATAGCCCACTACAACTTGCGTAAATTTGTCAAACCATGCCCGTGGGGATTGTTTCAGTTCATAGATAAACTTTCACAACCGACACATTTGCCCAGGAGAAGAAATAAAGTCAAATCTCGGGTGGGGAGAGACATATAAACCTCAGCGAGATCACCATTAAAGAAAGCATTATTGATGTCCAACAGAAATAAGGGCCAATCTAGATTCCAAAGCAAACAACTCTTCATAGTCAATTCCATAAGTTTGATGATATCCTTTGGCGACCAATCGCGCCTTGTTGCATTCAAAGGATTCACCGGAGTTAAATTTGATGTTAAAAATCCACCTACAACCACCACCTTTCTCGGGAAAGATCAACCATGTCCCAAGTATGGTTGCGACGAAAGATATTCATCTCATCCAGAACAGCAGCCTTCTAGTAAGGTTAGCCAAAGACACCTCAATAGTGGATTGGAGACAACAATACGTTAAAGATGTACCAAATGTTTTGTAGGTCGGAGAAAGGCTATGGCACGAGACATTTCACTATGATATAAAGAGTTCATGATCGTATATGTTTGCTTGCGTATCGCAATGGGGAAATTCAAATCTTCACTCATATCAGAAGTGACCCTCGTAAATTGAGAGAGCATCATTTCAGGATGTGCGTCGGAGCGGAGTCCAAGATTTGTAGTGGGGCAGCAAGGATGCTAGTAATGTTGGCTTGGAAGTTCATTGGACACAATGATTGTACGAGTAGGCAAAATGTCCGACGTAGTCGGAAAAGGAACGGTGTCCAGAAAATCAAGCTCACCCTCACTTGAAATAGCTTTAGGGAAGAATGGGACATTTTCAAAAAAGCAGACATCATCACTAAAATAGATTTTATTGGTGGTAGAATCAAAACAGTCATAGCCTTTTTTAGTGTCCTAATAGCCGAGGAAGACACATTTAATTGAGCAGCGATCAAGTTTACGTTCAGTCATGGTAATGTTTCGAACAAAGGTCATACACTCAAATATTTTGAGATATAATATGAAGAACTGATCGGTGGGAAAACACGACATCAGAATGAATAATGGGGTCCAAAAATTGCGGATTTTTGTGGGAACTCTATTGATGAGGTAGGTGACGTTAAGAACAACATCGTTCCAAAAACGTTTAGGAACACTACTTGGAAACATAATGGAACGAGCAACTTCAAGGTGTCTATTTTTCCACTTGACTATCCTAATTTGTTGAGTGGTATCCTTACAGGAGCTATACTTGATGATGCACTTACTAACCAAAAATTCTCCCAATATAGAGTTAAATTACTCGCGGCCATTGTCGGCCCAAAGAATTTCAATAGTGACTTTGAATTGGGTCAAAATGAAGGAGCGAGAATTTTTTAAAAGTGACAGCTGCTTCATATTTGTTTTTAATATACATACCTAAGTTATCCGGGTGTGGTCATCAATTAGAGTAGCGAACCATTGTTTATTGGTATAGCTCGAAGTTCGAGGGCGTCCCCATAAGTCATTAAGAATAAATTAAAAAAAAGTGTAAGTGTTTGATTGAAATGGTACACGTTGATGTTTAGCTAATTGACAGAATTCACATTTAAAAGATGATTTTTTATCAATAAACATTAAATAGTGCAATTGTTTTAAATAGTGAAAATTGGATGACTTAAAAGACAAATGTAAAAGTATAATTGGACCTACAGTAGAAAAGGAAAAACAACAATGAGATTGAGTGTCGGCGTCATCAATTTCATTTTCTTAAATAGAGTCCAGCTATCCGCTTAGCAGTTTCAATCATCTTCCGCGAACGACAATACTGAAAGACACAAGCAGCAGTAAAAAAATAAGCAATGCAATCAAGTTCATATGTTAACTTATCGAACGATAAGAGGTTACATTGAAGCAAAAGAACATGTAATGTGAATCCCAACATCAGTCCGGCTATTAGTACAACTTACCCTTTACCTGCAATGAAACTACAGGAGTCGTCCACAATTTTAATAGTATTTCGCCCTGAGCAAGAAGAATATGTCGAGAAAAAGTGAAAACATCCTATCATGTGGTGTGTATCACTTGAATCAATAATCCATAGACTATAATAAAACCAGTGAATGTCATAGAGATGTACTTTGACAAACATGAGAGGTCGACGGGTCGAGGGGAAACTAACTAGACCGAAGCAACTTAATCAAATTTTCCATTTGATTCTTAATAGAGTACAATGAGTCAGGAATGGTTAGCGTTGAAGCCGACTTAATTGTTGTGGATTCTGAGATCATAATGAGACCTTTAGCCGTGTAAGAATTGGTCGAAGATTTATTTGTCGGTTTACCGTTGAGCTTTCAACACTTTTTATCAGATATGGTAGGGGTTGTGGCCAAAATCACATATGGAGTGATTAGCTCACAACAACGTGGTAGAGTGACGAGTACTGTTAGAGACCAAGGCTGAGGGCTCGGCTGAAGTAGTTGAGTTGTCGAGCATGACAAATCTCCGGCTTTCTTTGCGACGAATCTCGGTGAATGCTGCCGAAATTAAAGGAAGAGGGTCACAACCAAGTATACAGGCGCGAACTTCATCATGGTCATTGTTCATGCCATCCAAAAATTGTAACATACGAGTGTTTTCCAAAATTGTTTGAAATAGGGAAAGGTCTACGGAAGAGTCTCAAGTATAGTTATAGTAGATGTCACATTTCATCTATAAAGCAACCAAGTCGTTGTAGTACTGGGTCATCGTCTTTGATCCCTGTTTAGCCTCGCAAATCTTATTATAAACTTTATAGAGTTGTCCAGAATTACCTACATCCGAGTAGGTATCGCAAACGACGGTCCACGGAGCACTTGTAGACGAAAGAAATAGGTAAGAACGGCTAATAGAGGTCTCCACAAAATTAATCAGCCATGAAATAACCATGGAGTTCTCCGCTTCCCACATAGCATATGTTCGATCAGACTTTGGCAGTTCATGAATCATCTTCGTGAGGTGGTTGAATTTACCCAGACCTTTAACGAATAAAAAAACAACTTGAGACCATTTGAGGAAATTGGAGTCGTTGAATTTATTAGTAATCAGGAAATTCATGTTATTTTCAGTACCTCCGATCTGAGGAGGGATTAAGGCGGATGTCGATCCTCCGGTGGACTGAAGAACAGCGTCGAACGGAAGCTCGATGGTGGAGGAATCAGCCATGGCTTCGAGGAGCCAAAGGAGTGGATGTCGAGACATGGAAGGAGTTGATTCCTTACACATATACCTACAAACAAGGCCTGTATGGAAGAATTTCCAATATGAACAAGGGAGATACGGTCAGGTAGGATGAAGATCTAGCTACAAGAAAGGGGTTCAGCGATTCTTGAAAGAAGTTCTAGCAACTTGAGGTAGGGACCCTGGCTCTGGAAGGCATGTTATGTATTAATATATAGCCTCTATATCAATTATAATTGTATTGCAAAATATAAAAATAAGAAAAAATTACTATTAAAAATATTTTTTGAGCTATTAGGAACCAATTTAAATTTTAAATTTTTAATAATATTAAAAAATAAGGAGATTTAAGTGATACCATAAAATCAATCTTATTAAAAAATTAAAACTCATCCAAATAATAAAAAACAATCAAACCCTTGTATTTGCACATGTCACAATCAAATCATTGGGAGTTTGACAAAAAAAAAAAAAAAAACTAAATAAGATTTTGCTAAGAATATAGATATTTGGATGGGAATTTGTTAAATAGATATAGGTAAGTGTTGATTTTGTAAAAAAACTAGACTTTTAGAGATAATATAAAATTATCCCATAAAAAATAAAAATATCATAAGAAATATTATTTTCTTTTCACATCTAAATTATATTAAAACCTACAAAGTACTAAGTCAATTACCCTTAAATATATGGCCATATTTTACAAAAGTGATTTTATCAACATCTATAATGCTTTCCGTTTACAATGAAGTTCATAAAATACTTGTATATACTTCAATAATTTTTTTAGATCACATTTTTTGCTCTAATAAAGTTATCCAGTTAGTCATTTTTCTTGTACATTTGTGCGAGTTTTTGTTAGTGTATTAAAATAGACATACATATACACAATGAACTAGCTCTTGGACTTCCAAAATCATTCTTTGAAAAGAAAAAAAAATTGACTAATCACAATAAAAAAGTTCTATATAATGTATTTTCTAATGAGATGAGGGCATCACTTATACATTTTTCATACCCAAAAAAGTTTACTAGTTTTTTGAATAGCTAAAATACTAATTCATCAAGGTCATGCTTTATGCTATGCCTTGCAATAGCCAATTTATGCATGGCCTATACATAGCACCCATTTTTAACGGCTAAAAATATGACCTATGAATAGAAGAGAAACGAGAAGAGTTTACCTATCTTTCTTCAATTAATTTAACACCATCTATCTAGAGGTGTCAAAAATTGGCCAGACATTCTAACACGACTTGAAGATGACTATAAATATCTGAGCACATCTTGACTCGATTAACTTTCAGATGGACTTCGTGTTAAGAATCCCAATACGATTAATTATTAGGGTTGAGTTCAGGTTAGCCCACCAATCTCGAATTTGACCCGAATAGTTTTATGTATGTATTAAACGGTTTTGTGGGTTTGGTTTCAATAAATCAGGTTGAAGACGAGTCAAGTTTGGGTTACACTTTGTAACTTGTTTTATATTTGGGTCGGGTTCCTGTGAAGTCGTTTTAGCTTAGGCAAGGTTCAGGTCAAATCTAAGCCCAACCCGCAAACCCGATTTGACACTCCTACGTTCATTAAAAGTGAAACAAAAAAAGATGCATAACAGATTGACAAGTGCACTATTCTAGCAGACCATTTCTAAAGATAGTGTTCGTGATATTTTTTTCCCAAAAAGAGGTTAAGTGGTACTGATAAAAATAAATTGACATGCTTGAATATTAAAACAAAAATAATGATTCAACTGTTTAAAAAAACATATCGTTTGTAGAAGTCAAAGAAAGGAAAAAAAGAAACCAAATATTCTCCAAATGTAAATGTAATGAATAAATTATCTCAGCCAAGTTTTTGTTGTTTCCCTTATAAAATTCTGCAGCAAAGAAAAATCTATGATTTCACGATAAGATGCAACAATATTTCCATAAACATCTCCTGCCAACAAATGAAATCTCCCTACTTAATGAACCATGAAATGATGTAATACTAGTTTTACATGACAATTGATTTCAATATGTCGGATAGCCACTGTACATATTCAGATGAGCTCATAAGAACTCATAATTCAATTAGTGATTTGTTGATCATAAATAATGTCTGATAATTCATGATGTCTGATAAGCATTGTGTTAGTGGTTATTTGTTTTCTTGAACATTTCCAAATGCATCAATCAAAAGAATTTGATTTATTCCCTACGAAAGTTCTACAGCGCAAAAACCCCAGAATTACACTATAAGCAATCTAAGCTATATTTGATAAACCTGCATGCAAACATGACACTAATTCCCTAATTAATGTTCAGCAGGCGAAGTGGAAGCCATTGCTTGTTAATGTTCATACCATGACCAATTTCATCTTTTTCATGGACCGGTACTGAAATGGTTTGTTAATGCACGACGCACCGCATTTGCAACTCTTAGAGCAGCTAGATAACAGCATTCTGCAACATGAACGAATAACCACTGAGAAGATAAAAAACTTAGTAATTGCAAGTCATAACGCCATGACAAGTGCCACTAATTTGTCTCTAAATGTATTAAAAAGTTGGCATATTAGGATGTTTTCAATGACATGTTACCCTGATGCAAGCATGGTTGTCAATCAATCCCCTTTTCCTCCAGATGACAAAAGGGGAGCACCAACGTAACCATTGAAAAGAGGTACCATGAACAGCTTAGTGAAGTTTACCAGATGTTCTGTCAGAAGCTATTTGCATGAACGGTGAAACTAAACAGTAAGATAATGCTTACCCACAAAGGCAATCTCTGTCACAGACTGCAGACAGGCCCGCAGAAGGAGCACAAGAACAGAATATACCATCATCCTCAGCGCGACGTTTGATTCTTTTGGTGAGATAGATATCTTACAAATCAAGAAAAGCAAAAAAAACATACATATAGCCTAGGAATAACAACAGATATTAGCTTGAAATTTGCATGCTAGATTTCAATTTTAGAAGTCTCGTGCCTTGTTCAAGCAACTTTTATTTCCGCTAAAACCAGAAAGTCCATTGATCAGCCCTGCAGAGCCATGAATTTAGCAAAGCAAATTTGGTGATTTGGATGTCAGGCGGGACAACTGAAATGCAGATCTAAAATATAGACGAGCTGGAATAGGCTGCAGTTTTGCAATATCTAATATACATCCCTACAGCCTGCTTGACATCTGTAGTGATTCACTGGCGTCATTTATTGTGTTCATGCATCATGAAATCTACATCTGAAACAGATAAAAACACTGCCTCTATGCGTGTAAGTGGCAAATTATGATCTCCTGGCAAATCCTGATGCCTGGATCAAATATTAAAAGGCTAAAAGACAGACAAAGAAATTGTCTTGGGTAGTAGCGTGTTTAAATGCCGTAAGAAGGAAGTTCGTGTTTGTCTATGGATTGAAAATAAGAAAAAGAAATATAAACGCGCAGGTGCACTTTTGAGGGATACTGCGCTTGATGAAGGTGTAGGGCATTGACGACTTCTGCTGTTTGAGCCAGTGTGGCAGTTGGAATTCGGCTGAGTGGTCTCCCAATTGCCGCAACATCTGCTCGAATACGCCTGTCGAGGAGCTTAATACTTGCCCACTACAGAGAGATTGCTGCAAAGAACGCATTAAAAGAATGGGAAAAAATGGTCGGCCGCGAATGCAAGCAATTCAGACGTCACAAAAGAAGGTATCAGGGGACTGCGGAAGAGAGGAAATGAGACGAGAAGGGAAAAAGAAAGATCACCTTCTTCTTCTTCATAGTTCACTATGCTACAAGACAGATTATTGGGAGGGTTTGACAGGATGGGGTCGAGAGTACAGAGCGGGGGGTCGAAGCGTCAAGAAGTTTGCCGCCGTTCAACAAACATCCGCTGACGCTCGAGAGGTTTTTAAAGTGAAATCATTCACAGCCCAATACCGTTAACCCTAAACCTGTCGTTTCCAGATAATGAATTGCAAAGAGGATGGTTGGATATAGAAAATGAAATATAAAAGAAAAGGCCCCTCGAGTGTAAAGATCGAAGATAAAGTTTGTGCTACTGAAGATTCCATTTCAAAAATTGAAAAGGTTCCATAGATAATTATATAAATGGTTATCTATAAAGATAAAAGTATCAAAATAATAACAATTACTTGGCAACATACGCAGCACATTTTACATAATATGGCTAATATTAAGGTGATCACATACAACAATAGGAAATAATAATAGAAAAATAAATATTATTACTGATTACTCTCAAACAAATTTGAACATAAAAACAACACATACTCAATTAAAGGTTGACACAAGTGATGGAGGTCGACAAAGTGGCTTGGAATGCTGGAAAGATGTGACAGCAGCAATACAGGATAGTTATAGCGTCGGGCAACTGGAACAAGACTGAAAAGGGATGGTTTGGGCAGCAGTAGTGCATGAAGAGGGAGTGATAGATTGCAAGGGCAATAAGTATAATTGTTGTCCTAATTGGTGACAGCATAAAGTTTGAGTAAATGGTTGTGAAACAACAAAGAGGCAGTATTTTTTAGTTGTCCTATGCACCTGCAACAAAGTGGGAGGGTTGGAACAGTGGGAACAGGACTGAAAAGGGATGGTTTGGGCAGCAGCAAATCGAGAAGGGGAGGGGAAGGCAGTTGGGAGACCGGTGGCTGCAAAAAACAAGGTGAAAGGGTTTTTGGGTGGTGCAGTGGTGCAGTGGTGCAGGATGGTCGGGCGACGGCGTCAGCAGTGTGGTGGTCGAAATTGGTTGTGGTAGTGAGCAAAGGGAGAGGAAGGTGATGACAGCAGTTGGAACTACAGAAAATAACAATCGGAATGTTGTATTGGGAGGATGTAGAGAGGAGAGGGGAATCGCCATGGCGAAGCACTGAAAAAATCAAGGAGAATTGCATCCTCGAGAGCGAGCTACAGTCGGAGCACCGCTCCATCCCTTAGAAGATGATCATCACCACAAACGAGCTACAAACGAAGCACCATCCGCCTTTGGTTACATGCCCTAAAAGGGGTGAAAGAGAACGCCAGTGACTGTCCCAACAGAATGCATATGCTAAAAACTGACTTAAACACGATGAAATAACATATATATATATATATATATATATATATATATATATATATATATATATATATATATATATATATATATATATATATATATATATATATNATATATATATATATATATATATATATATATATATATATATATATATATATATATATATATATATATATATATATATATATATATATATACACCTAGGGTAAAGAGAAGTGGGCCCCGCTCCGAACGGGAGATAAACTTATGCTTGGAAGGACCAATAGATTGCTTCATTGCTTTTACAAAACCAGTATGGCACAATATTGCATCATCTGCCACGTCTGGGGCAGAGACAACTCGTGTGAATATCATTAAATGGCTATAAAGTAATTTGATAAGTCACCTTAACTTGTTTATTAACTTGTCAAATTGATTCGTAAATTTTTTTAATGAAATTTGCTGACATTATGTTCATGTTGGTGGCAGCACAAAATTTGAGTGGTTATTCATGGAATCATAAGAAGGCGGTGTTTCCTTTGTTATTCAATGTGTCAGCTAGTAAAGTACTGGGACTGGAATTGTGGGAACAAGATTTAAAATGGATGGTTTGGGCGACAATAGTGCAAGAAGAGGGGGTGCAGGATTGCAGTGGCAACAAGTATGATCGTCATCATAGTTGGTGGGAAAACAAAATTTGAGCGATTAGTCATGAAACAATAAAGAAGCGGTGTTTTTTGGTTGGCCTATGCATCTGCATCAAAGTGTGAGGGTTGGATCGGTGGGAACAAGACTAAAAAGGGATGGTTTGGGCGGCGGAGATGCGAGAAGGGGAGGGAAAGATGGCTGGGAGGCTAGTGGCAATGGAAAACAACAAGGTGAAACAGTTTTTAGATGGTGGCAACGACGACAACGATGCGGATGGTCTAAACCTGTTTTGGCAGTAAAGCTGAGAGAGGGGAAGGAGATGATGACAGTTGGAACTACAGAAAATAATAATCGGAATGTTGCCTTGGAGGTTGTAGTGAGAAGAGAGGAATCGTGGTAGCAAAGGACAAAAGGAATAGGCGATAACTACCTAATTGAGAGCGAGCTACGGTCGGAGCACCACTCGATCCCTTAGAAGATGATTGCCACCATGAATGAGCTACGAACGAAGCACCGCTCATTTTTTTGTTACATGCCTAAAAGGGGAGAAAAAAGCACCAATGAATGTCCCGATAGAAAACATATGCTAAAAATTGACCTAAACACAAATAAATAACATATATATATATATACTTGCGGTAAAGAGAAGTGAGCCCCGCTCCAAATAGGTGTTATACCCATGCTGGGAAGGACCGATCGGTCCCTTCATTGCCTGGACTAAACTAGACCGGCGTAGTATCATGACATATGCCGTCTCTAGGTCAAAGACACCATGTGTAAATATCACTACATGACTATAATGTAATTTGATAAGTCACCCTAACTTTTTAAATAGTTTAAAAAATTGATTGGCAAAATTTATTGGTCAAACTATTCTACTTAAATAGGCTAACATGATGTCCTGGCTAGTAGCAACACAAACTTTGAATGGTTAGTCGTTGAACAACAAGGAGACATCGTTTCTTGTTTTCTTGTGCGTTGGTAGTAAAGTGGGAGGGTTGGAATAGTGGTAACAAGCTGAAAAGGGATGGTTTGCGTGACAGTAGTGTGGAGAGAGGGCATGCAGTATTTTAAAGGCAATAAGTATGATTGTTGTCCTGGTTGGTGACAACACAAAGTTTGAGTTGTTAGTCATGGAACAACAAAGAGTAAGTGTTTACTGATTGTCCTATGTGCTTGCAACAAAGTGGAAGGGTTGGAACAGTGGGAACATGAATGAAAAGGGACAATTTGGGTGGAAACAATGCGAGAAGGGGAGGGGAAGGTGGCTGGGAGGTTGGTGGCTACAAAAAATATCAAGATGAAGGGGTTTTTGGGTGGTGACAGTAGTGCACGATGATTAGGAAGCAACGACACAATTTTGGGTGGTATGAATTTGTTGTGGCAGTGAAGCGAGGGAGGGAAAGGTAATGATGACAGTTATAACTACAAAAAATAACAATTAGAATGTTGTCCTGGGAGGTTGCAATGAGGAGAGGGGAATTGGGACAACGATGGATGGAAGGAATCGATGATAATTGCCTCCTTGAGAGAGAGCTAAAGTTGGAGCACCACTCAATCCCTTAGAAGATGATCACTAACGCAAATGAGCTACAAACAGAGCACTGCCCGCTTTTGGTTACAGACTTATAAGAGGAGAAAGAGGACGTTGATGAATCAATGACTGTCCCGACATAAAATATGCCTCAAGGGAGGGGGAAGTGGGAGCTCTGAAATGAGAACCAGTATCCTCCTAGCCTAAGCACAGATTTAGAGACCAAACTCTGGACTAGCCAATATTCTTTATGCACTCGACAGAAGGTAAATAATATGATTGCTCTTATTTGACACAATACAATTTTATATAATTTTAAATTATTTTAATTACTTCACTGACCATAAGCTTTTATAGTTTGAATATTGTGTTTTACGTTATAATCATAAGAACTTTTGCCTCCCTGTGGGATCGATACTTAGAACTTCATTAGAGTACTTTATTACTTGAGTGATACGTATACTTGCATAATTACTTGGTTTGGCAGCTTAAAGATACTAAAATATAAAACTATTTATACTGAAGTGATTTTTGATGTGATTAATCTGCATATTTACTAATTGTGTTGTCGTGTGTGTTGCAGTATTGAAAGATATTTACAGCGAATACTGAAACCCCGCATCAATGGTGAGCAAATTCAAGGGAGTGGACTACAAAGGTAACAAATATGATTGTTGTTTTTGTCAATGATAGCAGAAAGTTTGAATGGTTAGTCATGGAACAACAAAGAGGCGGTGTTTCTTTGTTGTCCTATGAACCGAAAACAAGGCGGGAGGGCTAGAATAGTGGGAACAAGATTGAAAAGGGATGGTTTGGGCGACAATAATATAGGAAGGGAGGGTGTGCAGGATTATAAGGGCAACAAACATGATTGTTGTCTTAGCTAGTGGCAGCACAAAGTTTGAGCGGTTAGCCTTGGAACAACAAAGAGGCGGTGTTCTTAATTGTTCTCTGCGCCTGCAACAAAGTAGGAGGGTTAAAACAGTGGGAATATGACTAAAAGGGATAGTTTGGGTGACAACAATGCGGGAAGGGGAGGTAAGGTGGATGGTGCTTTAGAAAATAGCAAGGTAAAGGGGTTTTTGGGTGGTGACAGTGATGCAAGATGGCGAGTCAGCCACAACAAGGATGTTGATGGTTTGAATCTATTTTGACAATGAAGTGGAGGGATGGGAAGGTGACTACAACGGTTGGAACTACAAAAAACAACAATAAAAAATGTTGTCATGGGAGACTGCAGTGAGGAGAGGGTAACTGCAACGACGACGGACAAAAGGAATCAACAATAACTACTTCCTAGAGAGCGATCTACACCTAAAGCATCACTTGATTCATTACAAGATGATCACCACCTTGAACAAGCTACTAACAAAGCAGCATCTGCTTTTTGTTACAATCCTAAAAAGGGAGAAACAAAACGCTAACAACGACCCTGGAAAATCACACCTCTAAAAATTGACCAAGACACAAAGAAATAACATATATATACAGACCCAGAGTAAAGATAAGTGGGCCCCGTTGCTTGGAAGGACCCGTTGGTCCCTCCATTGATTAGATTAAACCAGTCCAGGGCAATATTGTGACATCTATTGCATCTGATGCAAAGACGCCTCATGTCAATATCACTACATGGCTATAAGATAATTTGATAACTCAGTATAACTTGCCTAACTGGCTTGCCAAATTGATTGGTCAAACTATTCTGGTCAAATAGGTTGACATTAAATGATATTTATCATATTATTCGAATGAGTCAGTTGAACTCGATTAATTGAGTTTGCAAAGTTATCATGTTGAATTGATCAAATTCAACTGCAGTATTTTGCTTCCTCTGAATATGCGGAGAACATCTTGATTAGGCCGCGTGCTTAACTTTGGCTTGTATTGTGTTTGTTATCAAATCTAAAACTTCTAAGAAGGTTCTATTTGTTATCATTGTTTGCACTAGTGATGTTGTTTTTTAGTTGTGATGATGAATAAGCAAGTCATTATGTTGCTTGTATTTTTTGTGTGCGGGTTTGTGAAAATCTAACCATTCTTTTATATTTATTTTTTGGATTGTTACAGGTTTACATATAAATTGCGTTGGAACACCAAACGGTATTCATAGGATCTCAAACGATGTTGTTTGATATTTGCCGATGGTAGTCCGATGCAAAATTGCATTGGACATATGTCGACTCAAATATCACGCGGATCTTGTGTCGGCCATTTATCTGATGAAATTGATTAACTTTGATATTTAGGACGCTAATTCAGACACATTGCATCAGACATTTACAACACTAATATTTTTAGTGACCCTCATTTTAACAGCAAATTATTTTCGACACAAATGTGACTCTAATCCCATTTAACGTTGGATTTTCTATTGATTAACATCAGATTTGTTTGACATTAATCAACATAAACCCTGTAGTGCATGACCTACAATTGTATCTTTGTTTGGCTTCCCAAACACAATCAAGATTGGTTACCATCGCACTCGTCTCTGCCCTAGCCACTAGCCCTCCCTCTCCTTTGAGTGGATCGATCTTCCTTATGAAACATATCTGATTCTGATTTAAATTTTGTACCTACTCATTTGCTTATGCCAACTTATTTCCTTATGAAAGATTTAAATCTTGTGCCGACTCATTTGCTTCTATGTCGATTCCAACACATGAAACATATCGTTCCAAATTATGAACACTTGGAATTGGGCATTAAAGACTCGCCGTCGAAGCCCAAGAACAATTCACCACATTCACCTTGTCTTGCCGAAACCGCTTGAGGCTAGATTAATGAAAAAATTCTAGCCTCTCACTATATTGAATATTGGGTACTATCTCCATAGCAAATCTACTGGGACTGAACAGACTTTTTAGGAGCTTTCTTCTTTGGCGCTTTTCACCGCCTCTGTCTTCACCTCCTATGCGACAAACTCCTTTAGCCTTTTAGGCTTAAATCTTTCATCAAACTTCTTAAATAATGTCACTCCATAGTCTCACATGAAAATGGTTATGGTGGTAGATTTTTTTTTTGGGTGAAACTGACGATCTTTAGCCCTTCCCTTTTAAGTGTTTGTCGCTTAATGTTCTATATTTTGAATGAAATCTATAATCGCTAAAATTGAGAATTTATTAAGAGATTGTAACAAAGTAATATTTTACATTTCTAGGTAGTATATCATTTTAATACCTATATCTGATCACCTAAATAATAATCATCAAAGCCGTGTGATGTTACATTTTAATTCCTCCAAACATGCCACCTTGTATCTCTTTTAATTCATCAAGAAGCTCACAACTCTATAACATCTATATGGTAGTTGCTTTCGTTGGCCTCAAAATTAATTTACTCAAATTTGCTCAAATTCTATCCAAATATGTCGCATTACAATTATATCTTTTGTTTAAGGTGTCAGTATCATTTGTCTCATTACATGCATCACCATTCTATTTTGTCTTTCTTTATATGCTTTGTTCGACCTTGAAGGCAAGTTATTTTTTAAAGGGCCAAACGGAGGCAGTAATTGAATTTAAAAAATCAGGTACGTTTCTCTACCAATTTTTATTCTCTCTTCTTTATTTCTGTCCCAACCAAATTTCAAAATTGATGATATTATTAAATTATTAATTTTCTCTATCCCAACAACAATATACTCTTAGACAAGTAACTGACCCCCACCATCACTCCCAATCTCTTGAAATCTCATTTAAAATTGAATATTATCGAGTGCTACCCAAATTGTTAATTTTTATTTTACGCATAACTTTGAATTTTATAAGAAAGTTATCTTTAATGTGGGTAATTAACTTTTTGTGCTTTCGCTTTAATTTTTTCGACCTCCTTTCAAATTATTTGAGGATCATTAATTAAAAAAAGTTTTTCCTTTTATTTGTTTATGCTTAGGTTCCGTTCAGATAAATTGTTGAACACACACACACACACATATTTTCAAAGTGAGTGAAAAAAGGATTTTTTTAGTTTTTCTTATATTCTAATTATATATAAATTGATTTTGATGATTGTTTGTATTCATTAATATATATGTTAGATTTGAAATTTTTTAATGGTTGCATGAAATGATTATACTAATCTTTTTCTTAAATAAAAATTACAACTTTTATGCAAGCATTGCACAATTTTTATTCCTATAAGAAGTTATGAGGAATAAATTAGTTCCTTTATATAAGGAGATATTTTCTTTTCGATTTTATAGTTATTTACTTTGATTATGAATTATTTGTTTTCTTATTTTATGTTATTTCCTATATCTCCTAAGAATTAATACGAATTGATTATTGAAGATATTAAGTGATATAGCTTTCCTTTCATGTCATTTCTATTTTATTATTTTTTCTTTAATAGAATTATTGTAAGAGTTATTTATATCCCCGTTCATATCAATGAAATAAATCAAATATTTCACTTTATCTGCATTATTCTAAATTTCAACATGGTATAAGAGCAAGGTTTCGTACCCTAACCATCGGTCCTTCTTTGAAAATTGTTAGACTCACTTCCTGTCATCTTCTATGCAGGAAGGGAGGGACACGCATCTTGATATTTGAAATAACAAATTTTCTTCTTCTCCAATCCATATCCATTCCAACCAATGGAGAGCCAATTAGGCCATCTCTCCGTCTCGAAAGCCCAGCTGTTGATCCGATAAGAGCTTTTCCTGCTTCCCTGTCAGAGAAGGGCAAGCGTCCAATATCTTATCCCCAGTGTGGCGTGAGCCCCGTCAGCGACACCAATTTTTCAGCAGGCCTCATAGCTAGACCACAACGCCGATGGCAAATCATATGCTACATTCTTCTGTAGATGCAGTAGCGGAGCAACGAGTGTCTCCATTGATTATTTTGGACAACAAATGACAATTCCTCGACAATCTTGTCATAGGAAGGGCAGCTTCAGTTTTGAGGAGTATCGACTCTCACCTCCGTTCGCGGTGTCTCCTACTCCATCTCTGCCTACCAATGTGGTTAATGCTTTGCATGATAGATTGCGATCAGAGACTCATCCAGTCAGCATACCACAACCAATGATCGGGAGGAACTGTCAGCATCACACTCCTAACTTTTCGGATATGATTAGAAGCTTGTTGCCACCTCCATCCCCTAGAAATGCACAGACTGATGTTTTGGAGGATTCTCCTTCTCCGAGGACTTTCAGAAAGTTGAGCGATCTTACTTCACTTCTGTACACGCCTCCCAAGAAACCATTATAGCAAAATGCTTTGGAGTTTGGCCAAACATCACCACAAACCATCCAAAAACTTCTTGCATTGTATCTTCCTATGTCGGCACCAGCGATGAGACTCCAGCTAGGGCAGCAATAGAGATGCCGCTACCCGCCTCATCATCATCTCGCCGGAGATATCACTGTCGTGGATAAGACAACGCCGATAAAATCCATCTTATGCACTTTTTGATGCAGTATTTTTCTTCTTTCCTGCCAAAGCGTCAGGGGGAGCTGTGTTCAGACAATAATTTCTCCTGCAGTATTTTTTCTTCCTTGCCCAAGCGTCAGGGGGAGCTGTGTTTCCAGCCGGCCCTTTCTCGTGCAGTACTTTTTTCTTCTCTGACCCAAACGTCAGGGGGANGTTATTTATATCCCCGTTCATATCAATGAAATAAATCAAATATTTCACTTTATCTGCATTATTCTAAATTTCAACATGGTATAAGAGCAAGGTTTCGTACCCTAACCATCGGTCCTTCTTTGAAAATTGTTAGACTCACTTCCTGTCATCTTCTATGCAAGAAGTGAGGGACACGCATCTTGATATTTGAAATAACAAATTTTCTTCTTCTCCAATCCATATCCATTCCAACCAACGGAGAGCCAATTAGGCCAT
The DNA here is from genome assembly GCA_003013225.1 of Phalaenopsis aphrodite. Lineage (NCBI taxonomy): Eukaryota > Viridiplantae > Streptophyta > Magnoliopsida > Asparagales > Orchidaceae > Phalaenopsis > Phalaenopsis aphrodite. The sequence continues at coordinate 2,277,604 of NEWO01000050.1, forward strand.
CTCTCCGTCTCGAAAGCCCAGCTGTTGATCCGATAAGAGCTTTTCCTGCTTCCCTGTCAGAGAAGGGCAAGCGTCCAATATCTTATCCCCAGTGTGGCGTGAGCCCCGTCAGCGACACCAATTTTTCAGCAGGCCTCATAGCTAGACCACAACGCCGATGGCAAATCATACGCTACATTCTTCTGTAGATGCAGTAGCGGAGCAACGAGTGTCTCCATTGATTATTTTGGACAACAAATGACAATTCCTCGACAATCTTGTCATAGGAAGGGCAGCTTCAGTTTTGAGGAGTATCGACTCTCACCTCCGTTCGCGGTGTCTCCTACTCCATCTCTGCCTACCAATGCGGTTAATGCTTTGCATGATAGATTGCGATCAGAGACTCATCCAGTCAGCATACCACAACCAATGATCGGGAGGAACTGTCAGCATCACACTCCTAACTTTTCGGATATGATTAGAAGCTTGTTGCCACCTCCATCCCCTAGAAATGCACATACTGATGTTTTGGAGGATTCTCCTTCTCCGAGGACTTTCAGAAAGTTGAGCGATCTTACTTCACTTATGTACACGCTTCCCAAGAAACCATTATAGCAAAATGCTTTGGAGTTTGGCCAAACATCACCACAAACCATCCAAAAACTTCTTGCATTGTATCTTCCTATGTCGGCACCAGCGATGAGACTCCAGCTAGGGCAGCAATAGAGATGCCGCTACCCGCCTCATCTTCATCTCGCCGGAGATATCACTGTCGTGGATAAGACAACGCCGATAAAATCCATCTTATGCACTTTTTGATGCAGTATTTTTCTTCTTTCCTGCCAAAGCGTCAGGGGGAGCTGTGTTCAGACAATAATTTCTCCTGCAGTATTTTTTCTTCCTTGCCCAAGCGTCAGGGGGAGCTGTGTTTCCAGCCGGCCCTTTCTCGTGCAGTACTTTTTTCTTCTCTGACCCAAACGTCAGGGGGAGCCCTGTTTCCAGCCGCCCATTCTTCTGCTACTTTGTTTGTTAGCATAATTTACTGGGTGTGATTTACATGTTTTCTCTGTAGCTGATGACAACCGCAGTCAACTAAAAATCAGTTTTCCTGTATGTTGT
>NEWO01000050.1:2281858-2296740 GCA_003013225.1 Phalaenopsis aphrodite
ATTTATACCCCCGTTCATATCAGTGAAATAAATCAAGTATTATATTATTCTGAGTTTCAACAATAACTTTTATGACAAACATTGCACAATATTGTATGCGCGTGGAGAACCATCATTACATGAAACATGTGATTTAGCATTAGACTTAAAATCATTATTTAATTTTGTTTAAGCTTAAAGTTCTCGAGTTCATATATTTTTTTGTACTTTTATTCTTTTATATTCTAATTGTATATAAATTGATTTTGTCGATGATTTGGGATAAATATATATTTTTATTTAAATTGCTCCTTTAGTATATATTTTAGACTTGATACGTCCTTATCGTTGCATGAAAGGATTATACTTACTCTTTCCTAAAAAAAAGTTTCAACTTATCTTGCGATGATTAGGCTTATCCAAATTATTTTGAAGAGCAAATTGCGTTAATTTACCCAATTTATATTTTCATACATTCACTTCTTTAAAAGTGCAATTTTCATGCATCATTGCTGGTCAGGTAGCGTTGTATTTGTGGGCCCCACCAAAAAAAAAAAAACGAACGTCACGAACTTAAAAATTATAGCTTTGTTTCTAATATGTTTTATTTGAATAATTTCCCCAAATTGCTATAACGTTGTAACGCAATAAATATTTTCTTATAAATAATTAAATAGAGTGAATATGAACGTAGAAACTGACTAGTTAGTTCTTACATGCATGCAGAATAAAAAAAATATAGATTCAGCAAAAATAGTTATTGATATAGTTAGTACATTATTACATAAAAAATCACCTTATTATTTCACACGTGTCAGTTATAACTTTGTTACTAAAGGTAATTAATTGAATCTGCTTGTTCGAAGGTGTAACTAACTAAATAGAAAATAACTCGTATAATATTTGTCTGAAATGCTTGATGGCCAATCGAAAACTGTGTTCTAACAAACTTTTATAAAAGGCAAAGCATAAACAAACGGCAACCGCTCATTACTATATATTCCTCTGAGAGGTCCGCTCCTCTCTGGCTGTCATCCCATCCTCTCCGATCGGCGCATCCCGCTCTTCTTCCCAGTTTCGCGCTTGCGTTTGCAGTAGCCTTCTCCAATCTTCGACAAGCAGATCCGACCGTTATATCGATCATCTCCCGCGATACCGACATTCGTTTAACACTTTCGAAGACCACCAATATCAACCATCTCTAAATGCTGTAGCCATGCATGGCTTCTCCATTAATAATTAATAATAGCTTCGATTTTTATTCTTATTAGAGAAGCATTTATGTAAAAGAACGTCGTACGTAGGCTGCGATCCGTACCATCAATCGACAATGGCGAGATCTAGTGCCGACGACGCGGAGTTGAAGCGTGCCTGCGAGGCCTCCATCGAGGGGAGCAAGCACAAGGTCGTCCTTTCTATCCGCGTGGCCAAGAGTCGTGGAATTTTCGGTAAATCTGCAAAACTCGGCCGCCAGATTGCGAAAGCTAGGGTTCTTGCAATCACTAGTAATCTCCTGCTCTTCTTATCTTTTTCTTTCATTCACATTGCTTTTACTCCTTACATAATTCTTGCAGACTACAGACATGTAACTCTTCGTCACCATCATTCCCAACTACAAGAATCCACAATTCAAACTTAATATTATTATACTCCACCAAACTGTTATTTCTAATTTGTGCAAAATTTTGCATATTATAACGAAGTTAACTTTGTTGGCTACTTCCACTTAATTTTATCTAACTTTCTTTATTGATGCATCTCTTGCCTAAAGTTTTCCAAGTTTATAATAGGCAAACTTGTCATTGGATCTCATTACCATTCTATAACGAGTTTTTACTAATTTAGCAAACATCAAATTTATGATGATCATTTCTATTCAAAATGGACTATGTGCGACTCATTTGTTGCATACATATATATATATATATATATATATATATATATATATATATATCTTCTGCATGATTATTTTAAGAGAGAGATTTTTAAGGTTTGTTTTAGTAACTTACAACTCTATTTTTTTCTTTAATTGTTTTCCACATCTTTGGATGCTACTAAGTGCCGTAAAAACTTTTTTATGGAATTGCAATGATTTTTACTGGTTATATTAACATGTTTGAATTAATAATGATATTTAAGTTTGTGAAAATGCCCATTTTTTGTCCAGTATCTTTGTTAACTATTGCTCTACTCTCCACAACCATTTGGTAATGCCACTTCATTAAAATGTAGATGAAACAATGAAGTATTCTCAGATTTTTTTCAGTACGGATTGTGTACTGCTAAAATTCCTTTTACACGTTTTTCCACAATTTGTGCCTTAATGTTTTCATTGCATCACCTTATTTGTTGTAGAAATTCTCTCTGCATTGCAGATTTCCTTTGATGTTTAATTGGCTTTGCAATTCATGCCGATTGTTTATCCAGTGAAGTTCTATAATGCATTTGAAATTCTTTTATAACAACTAAGTGATTCTGGCAGCCAAGTCAAAGGGTCAAAAAATCAAAGCCTTTCTTCGTGTCCTAAAATATTCTAATGGAGGAATTCTCGAGGTAAGCTTCCTAATTCCCATCTGTTGTTTCTTTTTAATTGATTAAATTTTTCAGGAGAAATAGTCATTAGATTTAGAAATGTAAGTCACTGGAATTATGAATTTATATTGTGCTTTGTTACCGGTTTTATTTCTCTGTGGTTCACAACTTTTTATTTGGCTTTAGTTATTTCGTGATCATATTCTTGGGAATTATTTTTCAAACAAGCAATATTTTCTTATTATGTTTAGCTGAATCGGGAGTATTTGTAGACTCTCATCAATATAGATGTTTCTGTCAACATCTCCTACTATACTGGTGATCAACGAGGGTGGTTTTATTGTGCACATAAACTCTTTCCCTAAACATTAGAGCCATCTTCATGATTAATCACTGTTGGTTCCAATCATTCGCAGCTCGGCCTCCCTTAATGATAGGAGAGTTTTTGTGTTATGTTTTGAGTGTAATTTTCAAAAGGCAAATTTAGTTGATAAGTACGCTATCCAGAGATTTCATTTTAATTTTGTGAGAATTTTTTAGATATGAGCTTCAAAGGTTTCATTTGCGCAAACCTATATAGTTAATTAGCTGTCCCGATATCAAGAGAGCACTTTCGATTAAGGCTATTTGTTAGGGCACTGATTGCTTTATGTAATAATAACAACTAAAGTTTTAGATTGTAGAGGTTTATTATTGTGAGCTTAGAGTGGATAGTTAGAGAAATGAAGACTAACCATATCAAGATCCTAAACTCATTTGTCCCTTGTTTTCAAGATCCCTAGTCTACGTACTTAGTCGAAGGAGATAGTCATCTCAACTTAATAGAAGGATTTTTGTTAGCATCAATGAACAACTTAATTTGTCTAATGAGATCTTATAGGCCTATGTTAGACGTTTGTATAAAGGAACATAATCAAGTCAACCTTAGTTGATAGAGAGTTTTGTGTCTTATCATATATACCTTATGATTCATGCACTCAAATAAACAAAGCCATTGGGGAGCAAACTCACTAAAGCATTTGTTTAAACGAATTTGGTTGTAATCAATTTTTATGGAGTTGTTGGGCCAAATCATATGATCATAAGACATATGTGACATCCTTTGCGCAAACCTATATAGTTAATTAGCTGTCATGATATCAAGAGAGCACTTTTGATTAAGACTATTTGTTAGGGCACTGATTGCTTTATTTAATGATGGCAACTAAAGTTTTAGATTGTAAAGGTTTATTATTGTGAGCTTAGAGTGGATGGTTAGAGAAATGAAGACTAACCATATCAAGATCCCAAACTCATTTGTCACTTGTTGTCAAGATCCCTAGTCTACGTACTTAGTCGAAGGAGATGGTCATCTCAACTTAATAGAAGGATTTTTTTTAGCATCAATGAACAACTTATTTTGTCTCATGAGATATTATAGGCCTATGTTAGATGTTTGTCTAAAGGAACATAATCAAGTCAACCTTAGTTGATAGAAAGTTTTGTGTCTTATAATGTATACCTTATGATTCATGCACTCAAATAAACAGAGCTATTGGGGAGCAAACTCACTAAACCGTTTGGTTAAACGAATTTAGTTGTAATCGCTTTTTATGGAGTTGTTGGGCCAAATCATATGAATATAAGGCATATGTGACATCCTTAATTACACGAAATTTTTTTGAGTGCGAATGCTAGGATATAATTAATATGATGTTAGCATTGTGAGCTATTAAGTTAATGCCAAATTTATCTCCTTTAAAAATTATTGCGACGAAGTTTGTTCTAGGCATTGATTTAGAAAATTTCACTTGAATATTTTGAGTTTCGTAGTTTAAAATTTATATTTTATAAATATACATTTTTTTGTTTGCTATTTGCATTTATCATGAACATAATTTGGGTTCGTTGAAGTATTTGAATTTATAATTTGAATGCATGAGTACATGAGTGAAGCATTTGAGACTGTGGAGAGGAATAACTCAACACTGCCTGTACTGTCCTGTTTCAAGACAATGAAGTGAGGGATAGTTTAATACTCATCTATCCCATTTCAGAACAGTGAGGTTGAGATCAAATTAATATTTGCTTGTCCTCTCTCAGAATTACAAGACAATGCTATGGGGAAATCCACTCTCCACCCGACCTCATTCGACATAGTATAAAGGGATAACTCAACACTCTTGGGATATGAAAATCTAATGCTTTAAGTGTCATATATGTAAATCCCTCTTTGATTATTTAGTTGCGCGATCTTAATATGAAGCTAGAACATTAAATCTCTCTTTCTACTATATCACATTTTATTGTATACGGCTATTGGTATATTAGTAAGTTTTATAAGACTATATGGTACCATGCCATTTTTTAGATGTTTGGGTGAAATGCAAAATCTTATCTTATGGTACTATAACAACCAAATATCTCTATTTAGGGGTGTGTGTGTACACAAACATGTTTGTGGCTTAATTCAGCTGAAAAGTTGACTTCAAATTGGTTATTTTCTTAGAAAATTTAAACACGAATGTCGTTAAAATATAAATATATGAACTAGAGCCGAGTTCGGTTAAATGGCTCTCTTGTAGGTGCTATTACTCCTCTGTACCTAATCAACATAGATCAGTTTGTTTATACGTTCATAATTAGGTGTTTAGGAACATTTTTTTTATCATTCAAAGATGTGCTTATTTTATCTGTTTGGTCTTGTAGCCTGCAAAACTCTATAAGTTGAAACACCTCTCAAAGTTGGAGGTAATCCAAAATGATCCATCAGGCTGCACCTTTATGCTGGTATTTACGTTGTCCTTTATCTTTAGTTCTGGTAATGTTTATAAATGTTATTTCCTTATTTTTTGGATAGTTGGCAGGGTTGTCTCTTGTTGTCAAAAGTTTTGTTATCAATCATCTACTTGTATGATATTTCACTTGTTAGGGATTTGATAATCTCAGAAGCCAAAGTGTTGCTCCTCCTCAGTGGACCTTGAGAAACAAAGATGATAGGTGACTTTTGGAGTTGATTACTTCAAACTTTACTTTTATTGATAACACATATTGGCCTATAAAATGAAACAATTAACAATTCTTGATAGATATTTCATAAAGATCTACTGACAATCTCTATTTTTATTTGGTTGATGCTCTTTTTTAAGGAATCGCTTGCTGCTTTGCATTTTAAATATGAGCAAGGAGGTATTGGGCTGTCTCCCCAAAGTTATTGGCATAGATATCGTTGAGATGGCTTTATGGGCTAAGGTGCATCGCTGTACATAATTATCCTTTTCTCAATTTTAGATGTTTCCTGGAATTCTTCATTCAGAAATTGTTTCTTTTTTTCCTTTTCTTTGAGGATTTGATTAGTCATTCTTACTTTGTTGAGTTTCATATACTTTAATTATCTAAATGGAATATTGTAGATAACATTTCAACTAAAATCACCCACTCATTTCACTTATATCATCATCATCATCTTCATTTCATGTTTCATCACCTATTTAAAATATTTAATTTGACATTATTTGCAATGAGAATCTTCTATTGTGAAGAGCAACAAAACCTAACAATTTTATCAGGCAATTCAAATAACAGATCTAACCTACCAAGCGCTCACTGTACATATTTTGTACCGTTTCGTGTGCGTGTATATATATATATATTCCAGCTGTAGTAATCTTCACAATGACTTGTGATAATTATATTATTTATTTTCACCTCTAGCCACAGTTTAATGCTGATCGTTTCTTTCATCTATTTCTTTCATGAAAAAACCCATGCTGTGATGGGTGGATCAGTTAATTTGCTGCCGGAAGGATTTGGTGCTTACAAGAGAAATCCTATCTACTACTACTTACATACATACATACATATATATATATATATATATTTATATATATATATATTCCGCCAAAATAGAAATTTCATTAATGAAAAAGAGGATACAAAAATTTTAGTGAGCGGATGTTAGGAGCCCACTTACAAGGTGCATGTAGATGACTCGAAAAAGGCAAAATGTAGAAGTATACCCCAAAAAACATAACCTACACAAATTACCAAAAGCAAAGCAAAACTATCAATCATGATGGGAGGATTTGCCTCTCCCCTTCCCTCTGGTTCTAGGAATGGAGTCCTACAACAAATTATCTAGGGGGCTTCCACCCGAGACGATAAAAAAATCATCCCGTAAATTATGGTGGTGAGGCATTCCTTTTTTCTTCTTCTTGGTTTTATAAACCTGCCATTCATCTTCTACTTGTTGATCCAGCTGATCGATTTCAGTGGAGAGCTCACGTTGGTCTTGACATTCCTCCAATGCATAAGTACCTTCCCTAACAACAATAAGTGGTGCCAACTCATTATGGTGAACTTTCAGTACAACCAAATGAGAGGGATTAGGGGTCTCAATAGGCTTGCATAAAGGTGAGTTCTCATCAGGTTCACTAGGAGCAATATTAGGCTGTGTAGGAATGCTTCCAATGTGAGAAATGTGGACGACAAATAGCTCATATTTCTGGTTAACTTTTGTACCAACATGTTCCAATAAAGTTATGTCTGGATAACATTTGTACCAACAAGTACCAATAAAGTTGTAGGATCTAAAGGTTCCTCTTTGGTATTACTGGTAGAATTCACTTGTTGAGGAATCAAGGGTTCCTTTGTGTTCTGTTCTAAAACTGCACTGTCTGAAATACTATGTTCAGGAATAGATGGTTTCTTTGTATATTGTTCATCCATGGGATTATCTATTTCAAGCTGTATTGGAATATTATGTTTCAACTTTGGGTGTAATCTGAAATATTTATCATGTGTGTGACCAAACATCTTACAATGATTGCAGTAGTAAGATCTTTGTTTCATAATGATTTGTTGCCAGTAACCATTGTAAACAGTGCCAAACCAAATTTCTTCTACATCTCGAAGTGTAATATCCCTCTCTATTAAAGTCTTTGCAGCAGAAGGCCTTGACAGATTAAAGGTAGAAATGTCTAACTTCATTGGTTTTCCAAGAATAACCCCAATCGAATATAGTACTTGATGGTTGAAGAAGTGAAGCTTGAGTCCAGGTAATTTAAACAATATAGGCACAATGGGAGGTTTATGAATTGGATCAAAGTAAGGAGACCGCTTAAGCAATTTCTTATGTTTGCCCTGAATTAAGATATTTTTCATCGAGAATATTATTGCAATGCCTTCTTCTTTACTCAGTTATATCATAACATGTTTTTCATAAAAAAACCACCTTCCAGTCGCCAACTAACATGAAAATTTCAAACACATTGTTGATAGTCTCAATCTTAGGGTGACCCAATTGGAACTTTTCAATTAGTGCAAATTTATGATTTTCAACAAGGGTTGAAATTTCAGTGCAGAAAAAATTAATGCTGGTTTGCACCCCCCCTCTTCTCCCCTACTTTTTTTATGAAGACAAGGGATGGGTAGGAGGGCCGAAGTTGAGGGTTGCAACAAGATTTAGGCTGAGTCGAACTTCACCTGAGAAGAAGCAGATGGGCTAACCAGACGTGCAGTTGAAGCAATTGAGCGATTCAGAGGAACGAATGACGTAAAATGAGTGATTCGGATGAGGTCGAAGTCAGAAGTCCCATCGAAGCCCGCACCACAAAAGCTAATGGCTGGGCCTCGACGAGGATTTCACTTAATCAAAGGCAGTGATGCAGACATCTTCGCGTACATAGCAAGCTAGTGGCTGGGCCTCGACGAGGCGACAAACCTCCTTCAGGTACGATGCAGTACCCCTTCCTTCTTCGAGCACAACGAGGCGATGAATTCATTCTCAATCCGACGCATAGATAAAGAAGGTTACCTGAATCGCCATGGAGTCACAATCAGAGAAAAACCTAGCAGAGCAAGCCCCATCTATTATATTTTCATAGATAACGAAGGCTATATCCGAGGACAGTTGGTGTTTTGGCTATATCTTGCTCAAAGATGATGATTACATCCCCATTTTCCTCCTCCTCCCTCCTTTCATGAAAAGAACCCATGCTGTGATGTGTAGATCAGTTGATTTGCTGAAGTGGGGCAAGCCGGAAGGATTTGAGTACTTACAAGAGAACTCTCTCTCTCTCTCTCAATATATATGTATATATATATATAAAAGCCGAAGGGCTAATATATTAAAGAGAAAAACATACAGATATGTAGTATGAGTGGGCTCAAAAGTAGGCACCCAACCCACATGATACGACAAACTCAAAAAACTCAAAAAAAAAGAGGGTACATGTAAAAATAAAAAAAACTCAAAACCACCAGGGCGTGGAAAAATGAGGGTCAACCCAATTTAGTCCTGCATCTGCCTTAGTTCTCGAAAGGAATCCAACCAACAAGTTAGTGAGCTGCATACCATTACCTGAAGTAACCAAAGTATCATTAATAAGATGAGGTGGTGTCGACCGTTTTTAACAAGTTGGTGAGCTGCGTACCATTCCTGACCTCAAGTAGATCTCATTTTTTTTTCTTCCACTGGAAGTATAAATCTGCGGAAGTGTAAATCCGCCATTCCTCATCCGTAAAATCAATATGATGAGATGGTGTCAGCCATTTTTAACTTCATGATTTGAAAAAGTTATGATTTTGTGATTTTGAAAATAATTTAAATATGAATATAACCTCTTTTTTTATTTTTAAAAGTAACATTTTAATTTTAAAATAGGTGAGACCAAACGGGTCTCACGTTTTAAATAGTTTAGGTGATCGAATACAATATTGCAAGTAATATACTTATCCCGAAGAATAAATATATCACTTGTAATAGCGATTCAATCACCTAGACTAAAGAATTTGTGACATCCATTTTGATCTGCGAAATATTTTATAAAACAGCCAACAATTTCCTCTACCTAACATAAAAATTTAGATAGAGTTTATTTTATCTGGGTTCCAAGTTCCCTATAGAGACAAACCCCTATAGTTAATTACATCTTAAATGACCGAAATCACTTAAGAAAACTCTCGATTAAGATCAGATGGTTTTGCCTTCAAGATTTCAAAGTTTAGGTTTTCACGATTGGACATAAAAAAATCAAATGGGAATGACTCAAAATATGAACAATTATTTAAGGAATCCAAAGGGAAGAAAAGTAGGGGATATCACAGATCCGGGGAAAATTCCGGCGAACTCCCAACTATCCTATTGTTTGGTTTTGTCTTTGAAATTATTTAATTTGATATTTCAATCTTGCAAATTATTTAGGATTTAGGACTTATGTTTACACAATATCGGACTGTGCAAATAGCCTAAAAAGACAGGAGGATTTATACCGTACTGCACGGTGACCTCGAAATCCTAAAGTGTTAGGACTTATAATTATACAACAAAGTTGTGCAAAAATCCTAAAAAGTGATCCTATGTGTTGTTATTTAAACTAAGGGAAGTGTTAGGTGATGTGAAGATGTTTATGTGATGTGTTGATGTTTTGCTGATCCACCTTGAAGTTATTCCTCGTCGTGCTGCCCACGATGTTCGCTCCAAGCTCCTCGTAGTAGCACCTCCTGGTTTAGTTTTAGTTTTGAAAATGCACCTAAACACTAGGTTATCCTATACTAAGGCAAAGCGTATCAACGTAACTAAACATGCAGTATAAATAAAAGGAACAGTATAGTATACAGTAGAAAGAAAAGACAATATAACATGCTGAAAGAAGAGTATAACAGGCTATGAAAAGACAGTATAACATGCTGAGAAAATAGTATAACAGGCTATGAGAACAATATATCATGTTGTGAAATAAAATGTTGTAATGTAAATTAAACCTGTACACCTGTGAGGTTCATTGCTCTTTTAAATTTAGTTATTATGCGCTGTGTAAAAGGGGAAAACATAACCTGAAAAAGACTTGAGAGACAGGTAAATCGTAGGAAAGAGATAAACAAATAAAATAAAATACAATATCACATATAAAAGACCAATAATAGGAGATTTATATGTGATATTGGTGTTGTCCCCAATCTCCAAGACGATCTGAGTGTAAGACAAACTCAAATCCCGGAGCATTGAGTTTCAGTTTTGGTCAAGTTAAGGCAAAAATTTCATTATTTGATTTAATTAAATCATTCATGAATTACAATCTAGTGCACCCTCGTGTCTAGTGTCCTTATAAACTAGGGTCAAATGTCTGGCTTCTTAGGATCATTTGAAAATTAGGAGGATGGACTCTCTCAGGGTGTGCTCCTAAGACTTAGGAAGCCTACATTTTAATTTGGGCCTGAAGTGTCTTAAAGTGTCTAACTTCAACTAAGTGTCTTTCAACTAACCCTCAAACCTCTTTAGATTAAGCTTAGCTCACCATCAAGCTCCTAAAACCTAGGGGGTAAACCTATAGTTTTGGCAAAAGGGTTGTGAAGTGTGCTTCAAACCTAGTTAGAGCAATTGGATTTAAGTTTATTCAAAGCTTAAAGGATCTAAGTGCAGGTCTACTAATATTTCCAATCCATGTCTCTAATTGTTATCTAAACTCTCACTTTCTTCCAACCCCCAAATATTCTTCCAATTTACAGTTTTATCTTTCATATGCAAAAAGGAACGGTAGATGGTTCGGTATTCTATCCCCCTTATCACCTCAAAGATCCAAATCTTATTTTTAATTTTCTCTCACTTTCTCTTTCCCTCATATTTCTCTTAAGACTATGAATCATTTTTTAATATAATTAAATCGAAAATTCTCATTAAAAAAAAAAAAGGGAGGCCGATTCACTTTTAAAACAAAGCCAAATCTTTAAAGCTTAAATGAAATCATAAGTGCATCGACCTAAAGACGTTTAAATTTGTTAAAAAGAAAATGATCGAATCAATCTCGAGAAGGATATTCTTTTCAAATGACAATCTTGCGCATTTCAAAACCCCTCATGAATTCAATTCACATCAACCCTATGTTTTCTCTAAATGAAATTATACAAGTCCTTTTACATTTCACAAAAGGAGAGACATTAATTAATGGAAGAAATAATTCCCTAGCCTTCTAGAAAAAACATATTAATGTCAAGAATGATTTAATCCCATCCTTCATCAAAAGTTTATAATAAGATACAAATCCAACAACAACAACAACAACAAAGCCTTAATCCCACTACGTGGGGTCGGCCACATGAATCCTTTTTCTCCATTGCGTCCTATTTAATGTCATATTTTCATTTAGTTCTAATAAATTAAGATCATTTTTAATACAATAAGCCCAAGTCTTCCTAGGTCTACCTCTGCCTTTCTTAACACAAGTCGAATCTAAAACATCTACTCTCCTAATCGGATCATCTAATGGTCGACGTTTAATATGACCAAACCATCTAAGACGACTTTCTCTAATTTTGTCTGTCACAGGAGCTACACCAACCCTATCACGAATATATTCATTCCGCATTTTGTCTCTAAGTGTAAAGCCACTCATCCACCTAATCATTCTCATCTCGGCAACACTTAACTTATTATTATGCTTCTCTTTTAAAGGCCAACATTCAGCGCCATAGAGCATTGCAGGTCTCACCACCGTCTTATAAAATTTTCCTTTCAGTCTTAGCGGTACTTTTCTATCACACAAAAGGCCCGAAGCATTCCTCCACTTCAACCAACCAACTTGAATTCTACTATTAACATCCCCATCTATATCACCATCGCTTTGGACAACGGACCCAAGATATCTAAATCGTTCACACCTTTTAATAATTTGATCACCCAAAATCACACTTCTGTCACTAAAACTATTACTACTAAAATTACATTCCATGTATTCAGTTTTAGTTCTACTTAAACGAAGGCTTGGGCTTATTGTAAAAAAAAATCAAATATATGCTCTCAAGTAAGACCAGGAGGGAGACTCCAACATCATAATAGACCCACGGGTAAGGGCCAAAAAGAAGGCCCCAATGGCAGCAACACCAAACAATACCCAAGATCAAAGCAATATGTATCATCTCATCATTATTTAAGCTTGAATCAAACATAAAAGAGCCATAGGAAAAGCTCATGACCAAGCTAAAATAAAGAACAAGTTAAATTCCAGCCAACCTCAACATTAATTACAACATGTAGGGGTCATGAGTAAAGGGCAACAAGAAGAAAACCGTAAAGGCAACACACACCAATTAAGGCTCACGGGTAAAGCTGGAAATAGGAGTAAAACAACCATCAAACCAGCCCCTAACAAGCTCCAAATCGAGCCCAGAAAAAAGGACAAAACAACCACCAATCTAAGCCTCAAACAAGCTCTTCAAAGTCCCTAAAATAAAAGGGATGCCATGTATACATATTTCACGCAGAGGGGCAGCAAAAAGAGGAAAGATCAAGCCCTAAATGTATCTTTCAGCACATACAAATCATTTCCAACAAGTATTTTAATGAGGGGCAGCAAGGGGAAAATAAAACATAAGCCCAAATGTATTTTTCAGCACATATAAATCATTTCCAGCAAGTATTTTAATGAGGGGGCAGCAAGGGGAGCATGAAATAAGCCCCAAACATATTTTTTCATAGACATAAAACAATTTCCAGCATGCATTCTAGTAAGGGGGTGTCGGCACTTAAAAAGAAGGGTTTAAAAGAAAGTTTAGGGGGGGTCGCCCGTAAGAAGCTGTCGGTCGCCGAAATCGAAATCCCGTCGCCCGCTTCGGAAGGACGTTTTAATTTACGTATAAATATAAATTTAGAAAAATATGAAATCAAACTGACCTCATATTTTTCACAGTTTAGATGAAAGAGCACTCTACCTCAAACCCTGTATCTACCCCGAGGGATAAACACAAGATTTGAGGGTGAGACTCGATCAAATAAACTAAGAAAGATATGACATCCGTTTGGTCTGCGAAACCGTTTTATTTGCCGACAAGTTCCCCTATTTAATACAAAGAATTAAATAGAGTTTATTTTAAGCTGGGTTCGGAAAAGCTTCCTATAAGGGCAAGCCCCTATAGTTAATTACATCTTAAATGACCGAAGTCGCCTAAGAAAACTCTCGATAAAAATCAGGGAATAATGTCTTCAAAGAAGTCAAAAGGATAAGACTTTTTAACGAAATCGGACGAAGAAGGTGTGAAAGGGAAATGCTCAAATCTGGAACAATGTTGAGGGATTCAAATGAAGAGAAACTAGGGGAGGCCACAGATCCTGAGGAGAACCTCAGTGACTTCTCAGTCTATCCTATGATTTGACTCCAATTTTGAGAAGAAATTATTAAAGTGTTTCATCCTGCCATTTTTTATTTAATTAGGGCTTATATTTGCGTGACAGGGCCACACAAATTGCTTAGAAGATATGAGAGTTCACGTCGTATCGGACGATAACCTCGGAACCTAGAACTAGTTAGGGCTTAAATCGTACAGCAGAGCTATACGAATGCCTAAAGAAAAGGCGGAGGATTTACGTTGCGCTAGGCAAACAACCTCGAAATCCTATAAATTGTTATTTAATTTTTAGGAAAAGGAAAGGTTTTGCTGGGGAAGACATATTCTGCTGTTGAAGATGGCCGTGCTGCCCACTACGCTAGCTCTAAGCTCCTCGACGTGACGATTTTAAGTTTTCTAGGGTGTCCAGTTATAGTATCAAATCAAACGACCCTATGGTTATAGTCCTCTAAACATCCTATGTAAAAAAAAAGTAAACATGTTTAAAGTTATAAGATGTAAAGTGCGCGACGCAGGAACGAACAGTAGTATGCAAGTGGAACAGTATTAGGCAAAAGCAGGAGCAGTACAACATGCTATACATGAAAAACAGTAGCAGGTAGAAACAGCACAAGTGTAACATGCTATACAGGGAGAACAGTAGCAAGTAGGAACATGAGTAATATGACATGCTTTACAGGAAGAATAGTAGTAAGTAGAAACATGAAAATTATAACATGCTATACAGGAAGAGCAACAACAGGTAGAAACGGAAAAATATGCTATACAGGAAGAACGGTAACAGGTAGAAACAAGAGTAATATGACATGCTTTACAGGAAGAATAACAGCAGGTAGAAACAGGAAAATTAAGTGCTGTAAAATATAAAATAAACCTGTATGCCCATGAGATCCGATGTTCCTTAAGCATAGCAAACCTAAATGCTTTTCAAAAATAAAGTCTGGAAGAAAACGTCATCCAGGAAATCCGAGGAAAAGCGAAAAAATTAGAGAGACTCGACGAAAAAGACTCAAGTAAAAGAAAATCCTCAAAACTCCTAGGGAAATCACGAAAGAAAAGAAGAGTAACACGAGTGTCTCGTCCCAAAACTTCGATAAAACAAAAAGAAAACCCGGATGAGGGGGACCGCAAGCACTCGTATGGGACTAGACTCAGCTATATTTATTCTCGAGGGACCACGAAGGCTACTCGGTCACCCGAATGTATAGAACCCGTCACTCGTCTAGAAGTGTGTCTTGAACCTCACTTAGGGGGCTATTTCCCAGCCTAAA